>JABXJD010000535.1:0-303969 GCA_013375575.1 Percina caprodes | reverse complement strand
TGATCCCATTATGATAATATTATGCTGGGGTATTTCATCGTGCAAACTAATAAAGTGACCTTTGTGATATTTTTCTATCTCTCTCTTATTGCTCCATAATAGCTGACAGGACATCATGGCCTCTTTTGAAGAATCCCAAAAAAGGATTAAAAGTGTTGAAAGAAAGAGGAAGTTGCTCTACGATATCTACTCAGTTTTTTTTCCTCGGCTCTGAAAAGTGATTGAGCCGCTGCCGCCGTCTCTAAGCATAACGTGTCATTGTGGTCCACATTTTCCCAAGGATTACTGTCACTGGTCTCTTCCTTTTGGCCAATCATGGCATCACTCACACTGTCCTTGATTACAGTGGCTGGCAGGTCAACGTGGAGGTAATCGCTATTCACTTTCTAATCCCTATTCTCATATTTGAGAGAAAGACAGCCCAGTGGATCTTCTCACCACCCATCACTCCTCTCACTTCTCCTCACTCGCTTTTATTTCTGTCTGTTCTCTCTCCCATGCCGGTCAGCTGCACAACAGGTCCATTCTCCTCCCTGTCCCTTTCCCAGTTAAATGCTTGGATAGGCCATTAAGTGCTTTAATGGCGCACGGAGGCGTGAATGATTTCAAAGAGAAGCAATGTCACCTTTGAGACTTGTGAATGTGTTTAATCACAGATTTAAGGTCTTTAAATCCCTTTGTTGACAATATTAAAGTTGAATCAAAGGTAAACTGTATTCTTACATAAAACTCTTAGTGGGATCAAAAGCGTGTGGCCGTGGGAGTTAAAACTAATTTATTATCAAAGCTCTGATCTCCTTCCAGGGCTTCTGTTTCTGTGAATACAACTTCATGAGACATGGAAAACAAATGAATGAATTTGTGTAAAGCATGAGCAGCTACCAGTTACGTGATAACTAACACATGAGAACCAGATCAGCAGTACATGGTAAAGCTTTCTGTGGTGGGACAAGAGTTGAAAATTAGCACTAGAACCCTGCAGCACATCAGCTTCCTACTCTAAGTAGGAAGAGTCCCTGTCAAATGAACTCAATGTTGAATTACACTTATAAGTTACTACTTTATATGGTACACCTTTGTTGTATACAAATTTAAGACCTGCAAGACTTGTAAGAATTGATGTGTAATTTAATTACGAAGACACTAGACTTGATGGTGGTTTTACTGTATTGAACTGCATTGTCTTGAAAGGTGTTGCAAAGTTTTTGTCCACACACACAACTGAGCCTCCCAGTCAGTAGGTGAAGAGGCAGTAATTGGCCCATAAGCTCCCCTTCAAGGACCGTGACAAGTTCAATTCAATTCAATTTACAATAGTTATCTAAAATCTAGCTTTACAGATAGATTAGGTCTAAAACACACTATGATTTACAAAGACCCAACAAATCCAGTAATTCCCCCAAGTGCAAGCATTTAGTGCGTAGCAAGGTGAAGAAAGACACTAATTGTTTTATTGTGAAAGGCGGGAAATTATTTAAGGCTATAGAAAATAATAGTTGTATACAAAAAAGTTGTCAATAGCTGCTGATTATGCAGGTGAACTCTGAAATGTTTGCACTGCAAATACCTTCACTTTCTATTTTTTTGGAAATCATTTTTAAAAAAAGCCTCTCAATATCTTGTCAGCAAACTCATGAATACACATCTGCCCCAAATATCTAATTCTTGTAAAAATGACAATAGAAAATTACCAAAAACACATCCTCTAAAACCAATTTGGCATTAAATGAAAACTCAAGCAAATCACTACTTTTAGTGGCTTATACATCCAAGTTTACAAATGTCCAAACACTGAAAAACAACAACTTCCTATCAGACATGTTGGCTTCACACTTTGTGGTCTGTCTGAAGCTTCGCATGGCAGCACAGGATGCTCGAAGACGCTTATCCTGCATTATGTAATCAGCATTTATAGACTTGAATGTGAGGAAAACACATGTATAATGAAGAGCAGACGCAGCCAAGACAACAAACCTTGACATGGTATATTTTAGCAAACTAATAAAATACATGCATGGTGACAGTTATGAAAAGATCATAGTCATGGTTAAGGTTGAAGAAAAAAAACAAAACGATCATGGTTAAAAGAAAATTTTGACTGTATAAGGCTGCAAACTGCCCGTGTCGAAGTCACACCCTTTGTACACCCAGCCATCCGCCATGACCTCCTCCTAACAACAACAAGCAACTTTTTCCCATTGCTGCTGAAGATTGAAAAACCCCAGGAGCTCAATTCTCAAGCAACATAAACATAGGGTCAAGATTTTGAGCAAACGACTGATGCTCTTGTTTTACAAGCGATGATAGTCTCACAATAGCACAAGGAGTATGCCAGGAATTAATTTTGAGCCAAATGTTTGGCCTGTTTTGTGGGACAGAATGAAATCTCCATTGCTCCTGCTGAATCTGAAATTTAACAATTGCATTAGCTCTTTGTTTTTAACATTCACTGACAATGAAAAATATCAGGCAATAGAACAGACAGTTCAAATGCTTTTCACAAAGGAGCTAGAGAAAATGACTAATATATATATATATCTGTCCACTCAAAACTGTCTCAGTTTATGCTTGAAATATAGACAATGCGGACCTTTCTTTATGAGGATAAATCATCCTGCCTCAATGTCTCGCCACTGAGAAGGTTTCTAACTACCACAGTGACCTCTGACACTTGTCTGTTAATTTTAGCCTCATTTTGCTGAAAACGACATTAACCCATGTCCAGAAGCCATTCAAAAGTCATCCATCTACATACCTCCTACACAAGGCTTTCACTTCTGTAAGTACCACAGTTCTGTGTTTCTAGTCTCAGTTTGCCAGACCTTCCTCCACAGCGTTGCGAAAGGGTCTGGCTAGTCTAGACAGCATTCTGGGATGGAAGAAAAACATACTCTGGTTTTCTGGCATTTCTTTAAACCAATCACAATGATCTTGGGCACCGCCTCTGCAAAATAGCCTCGGGAAGGAAGTTGTTTTGGTGGAACATGTGTCCCTGCAGAGATCTGAGAAATGGTTAACCATAATCTTCATAAATCAACCATAGTTTAGTTTAGTTTAATGCCAACATAAAAGAAGCCCAAGGCAATGGATAACCAGCCTAAATGAGTGATATCCTGTGGAATTTCTGTCTGCAACGGAGAAATCCCGTAAGTGGAACGTCATGGATATACTATTATGTTTCTGGCCTGCAAGGATCTCTGTGCTCAGCATGGTTTCATTCCAACTGGTTGTGGAGGTCTCTTTCTTAAGTACAGCAGCACCGCTCACTGATTGAGTCCACCACAGGGCTCTTGGGTTGCCGCCATGACAAGCAATGACCGCACTCTGGCCACAGATCCTTGCAGCTGTTGTCATGATTGAAGTCTCTAACAGGGTCCACGCTGACGTTGTGTCCCCAACCTCCCTTCAAAACACAAGCCAAGTTTGCTCAGAGGTGAGAACTGAGCTGTAAGTAGGAGAGATCAACACATTTGGGTCTACTGAGTCTAGAAACCTCCAATTGTGTCTGATCCAACTCACCATGAGGTGGTGGTCACTCTGCACATCCACAGCTTTTTTTCATTTGATTGACCTGAACATTAACTTTTGGAGCAGTGTTACTTGTACAAGCCTGATGTTGAGCCAGTGAGTGTATTTCCATGGCCCAGTTGGTCTCCATTGTAAAGCTGTTTCCATTGGAGCACTGATGTACACTGGTTCTGCAGTGTTGGCTATGCATACAATATATTTTTATTGGCCAAACTACCAGGTTTTAAAGGAACTGAACTACTCACCAAGTTCTGTTGTCTCCAACAGGTTGGAGTTTAAAACAGAACATCTGTCCTGCAGCTTTACTGCAAACTGCAACACACGCTGGTGAAGCAGAGGTTGATGCATAGACTGTATAAGTAAAGCCAAAACATCTTTATTGTCCCCCTCATGGCTGGTTGCAGTGTAAATTCCGTCTCCTCCATGGTAGCGGATGGGACATGGACCAAAAAAAATAATCAAAATACACTTTAAATATACTTTTCCCAAAGATGGTGTTTTAAATAGCTATTTGATGCTATAAATAAAAGATAATACATAATGATCATCTGTGATTGTGTAACGATTGGTTGAGTGGGCGTATGGATGGGACTTCGATACCACAGCACCACTGCCTGTTCTCTATTAAGCAGACTGGCTCCAAAATGGCTTTACTTTTGTACAAGGTGAAAGGAAGTTGAGACACGTCATCCATCTTTATACACAGTCTATGTGGTAAAGCGTCATTTGACGCACTCCAAATGACACCCATAGCACACACCAGGCACGCCATACAGACAGAAGTCATAGTCAAAGTGTAATAGCTGCATTGGGCTAATCTGGGTAGTGAATGTCATCAAATTGCTGCTTTTCTGCAGTGTTGATACATAGGTGTGGGTATGCCACTTGCGGTAAGAGTGAAAGAGTTTTACAGTAACTTGGACAATTGAGGCTGAAAACACCATGCAGTCCAACCATGTCCTCTTATGTATCCATAAGCCGATTCCAGCTCTGGATACATACAGAGAGGATGAGCCCATTTATGAAGTGGTATTAGGGTTTATTAAACTTGTGCTGTGCTCTGGAAGCCCCCTTTGATCGAAGATCGAGATTTGACGTTCCAGCCTTTGATCTTGGTGCTAGTTTACCCTGAGAATACTATATGGAGAGGAATGGGAAAACAACTCCGACATAATTATGGGAGAACTCATTTCTCCTGGCTTCCTGTTATTGAGAACATGCTGCAAAATGGGCTGAGGCACGATATCAGCAACATTAACAATGTTTCCTCTGACTGGGTGACTACCTCTTTGATCTGCTGAGAAATAGTCACACGCACTGCCAGTTCAGCAAAAGGCAGAGATAGAGAGATTGAGATGGGTATATGAGGGAGGGAGGTAGAGAGCAAAATACAAGAAAGCAGAGAAAAAGGGCGGTATAGTGAAGAAACTCTATTCATGTGAGAGTCTGATCCCAAAGTCTGAATGACATTGAAACTTTGCTGTTGACAGGTCTTACCATCTTAAGTTTAATTCATCATAATAAGTAGGAGGATTTTCTCAACCCATAAAAGGAAAACTTTATACTTCACCAAATTATAAAAACATGTTTTTTACTGGACAGGAAGGGTAAGAAAAATTGTAAATTAACTAAAGCTGTCATATAAGTGTAGTTGAGTAATAATTGCAATATTAGAATCTGAGATGAACTACAAAGTAACTTAAAATGGAAATATTCAAGTACAAGTACCTTAAATTTGTACTTAGGCACAGTAGTTGTGTTTCTTAGTTACGTCTACCACTGCGGAAAAGTCTAATTAGTCTCTAAAGCTCACTAATTAACATAACCCCCTCTCAAACAGGTTTAATGTTTAGTGACATGCTTGGTCACAGAGTCTATAGAGAGACAAAGTCCCTCCTTTGCAAGTCAAGAAAGTCTCAGTTTATTGTGTAACTGTTGAAGATAGATAGATATTTATTCATCCCAAAAAATGGCAAATTATGGTACAGCAGCAAAATCAGTCACACAGCACAGAATATAAATATAAAGGAAATACTAGGATACAATATACATACATACAATATACATTAAATAATATATGAAATAATAATAATAATAATAATAGGAATAAAATATAAGAACAAATATTTGAATATATACAGGATGGGAATAAAAAAATGCTTAGATAGCTTAAATAGTATGCTACAATGTAAATAAACCAATTAAGAAGGCATCTAGCACCCAGTGGTAGGAATGATTTCCTGTAGCGGTCCGTGCAACATCGAACTGTCGGAGCCTCTAAGACAAAGCGCTCCTCTGTTGGACCAGTGTAGGGTGGAGAGGGTGGTCGGGGTTATACATGATAGACAGTTTGTTCAGTGACCTCCTCTCCACCACAGCTTCAAATGTGTCCTGTTTGCAGCCGATCACGGAGCCAGCCTTCCTGATCAGTTTGCTCAGTCTGTTTGTGTCGCTGGCTCCGATGCTGCTGCCCCAGCAGATGGCGGAGGAGAACAGAGCGCTGGCCACAACCGACTGGTAGAACATCTCCAACATCCTGCTGCACACATTGAAGGATCTCAGCTTCCTCAGGAAAAAGAGTCTGCTCATCCCCTTCTTGTAAACAGCAGTGCTGTTGATCTTCCAGTTCAGCCTGTTGTCTATGTTGACACCCAGGTATCTGTACTCCTCCACCATGTCCACGTCTCTTCCCAGGATGCAAAGGGGCTGCGGAGCCGTTCCCTTCCTCCTGAAGCCAATCACCATCTCTCTGGTCTTATCCACGTTCAGCAGCAGGGGGTTCCTACCAGACCACTCCACAAAGTCATCCACCAGCTGTCTGTAGTCTCCCTCCTGTCCATTCCTTATACACCCAACAACTGCAGAGTCATCAGAAAACTTCTGTAGGTGACATGACTCTGAGTTGTACTGGAAGTCTGGGGTGTATAAGGTGACCAGAAAAGTGGGCCCCCGTCCCACTCACCACCATATCAGACAGAACACGGTCCAGACCGACAAACTGTCTGTCAGGTAGTCAATGATCCAGGAGACTGTGGACGCACCAACACCCATCACCCGCAGCTTCTCACCTAGTAGCAGTGGCTAGATGGTGTTGAATGCACTAGAGAAATCAAAAAATGTGATTCCACCGCCGCCATCCAGGTGCAAATGAGCTCGCTGCAGAAGATAGATGACAGCGTCGTCCACTCCCAGACGAGGCTGGTAGGCAAACTGTGGAGGGTCCAGAGAAGATCTCGACCTGCGGCCTCAGGTAGGCCAAGACCAGCCTCTCCAGCACCTTCATCACATGGGATGTAAGAGCGACTGGGCAGTAGTCCTTGAGGCCAGATGGAGTCGACTTCTTGGGGACCGGAACAAGGCAGGACGTCTTCCACAGCAGTGCACCCTCTGCAGGCTCAGGCTCAGGCTTTAAGAGGTACTGGAGAACGCCAGGCAGCTGATTGGCACAGGTCTTCAGGACCCTGGGGCTGAAGTATAAGACTGTGAAAATACGTAATTAGAAAAACTACACTCTTCAAAGTCGCATGGATAACGTCTCTCTGAAGCTACGATGTCTGTGTGTTTCGTAGCGGGATGAAACGTTACTCACACGAGCAAAGGATCTCCCTCAGTCTTTTGCTTCTCAGCTGATAAAACTTTGGTGGATAAAACACATCAGGTAAGATAAAGTTACATGTGTTATGTTACATGTACATGTGTGCTAGCGAGCAAGCCGAGGCATCAAGCTAGGTGATGTAAATTGTGGGAGAGGAGAAATGTAGTTCATTGAGCGGTTTCACACAAAACTACGGCTAACTGGCTTTTTCACTTGAAAAATTATCTTTTAAATTGACAAACATCATACTTGTATTTCATGGCTCAATCAAAAAAGTAATTTGTCACTCCCTGTTCACTACCATATATATTATTTCCAAATGAAGTTCCCATGAGGTCCACCAGAAGGGGAGGGACTTTGCCTGTCTATTGGCAATACCTTAAAGAAATGTCCTTGACTCTTGTTCATGGAAACAACTGTGCCATGGTGTGGTACTGAACTCCAAACAATGCAACCAAAAAACAGGTTTTGACTCAAAGATTTTCTGCAGCTGGTAATCTGTGGCCAATGGTGAAAATGGAAAATGATAGATGCCACACAAAAATTAAGTGAAAAACAAAAGGAAAAGGCGTATCCAAATATTTATATTTAATCCCAAATTGATATGTTTGTGTTTAACATTTCCCTGGAAGCTGTGATTTCCCACTGCTGCCTGGAGCAAGTTAGAAACTATGATCCAGTGCTGTAGCGGCACGCAAGCTATAATTTGAATGCAAACATTATAAAAGTGGGATCCTCCACTATCATTAGTGGTAAGAGTCTGAGAGACATCAACAGGCGCCGCGCTGTGTGCAATTGACATTACATCGCCCCAAAATGAGTTGTAGTTTTGGAGACTGTTTGGGACAGCTATGGTTTCAGTAAGCCAAACATCCCCAACATTCTGGAAGTCAAAGATAGAACGAGCAAGAAAAAGCTTAAGAAAATTGCAAGACAAATTTGAAACCCTAAACTAGCCAAATTAAATAAGTCCTCACTAACAAACCAAGTTTAGGAAAACATTGTATATTGGTGCAGTTCAGCCTCGGACCATCTGATAGATTTGTTCAGTTTGTGGTGCACAAAGTCTTGATTTCTACTGTGGCATCTCCAAGTAAAACAGACGTTATAATTTTTATGCTCTGACGACAGGAAACCTCAAACAAGGATACCCGTAATCCAGATCTCATTAGAGGATGCAGGTTCAGGGCTGTTGCAGATACCACAGTCATTACACCTTATACCATGTAATAAAACTACATCAAGCATTTATTACAGGACAGAAACTAAAAGTGTCTGGGTGGTTTGGTAAACACAGACATTGCAAGTATGACCCCCGATATCTGCAGTTGTTAGCATGACAAGTTTTCTAGTGCACCTTTAAATTTCTGTAACATTTTTGATGTTCAAACCTTCCGCATTGGGTGGTTCCTTTATCTTTTACAATTTAAAGCATGCCGTGAACCAATTTTTGACTTGCGGGTCAATTAAAACTGTATAGATTTCCACTTTCTCATCTCAGAACGTGTTAACGCTAATAAAAAGAGTAAGAAGGGTCCAGCAATTAAAACATCTCAGCTACACCAACTAGGAGGAGTAGAAAATTATTTACGGCTGCAGCATAATAAACCAGAAGATTCTGCTTTTCTTCTGGTTTACTATGGAAATGAGGATGAAAGTTGGATTGTGTTTTTTTAAGTGCATCTGCGGGTGAAGTTGATTTAAAATGTTGGTGTATTCATATACGTTTATGAACATTTTCAGGGTTTCTGCAGGTTTTAAAAAAATGTAAGACTTTTTAAGACTTTTTTAAGACATTTATTAATTAAATTAAAGGCCTACAGTATACTACAACATTGCAGACCCACAAAAGTAAATAAATAGTACAGCAAAATGTATTTAGACTAGTGAAAGAATTAACTATAATGCAACGGAATAAAGAAAGCATTTCAATGAGTGCCAGAGGAAGCATGGACGTAGGAAAATTAAGACCCATTTAAAATGAATTAAGACCTAGAACACAATTCTTAATTTAAGACTTTAATACAGAATTTAAGACTTTTTAAGGCCTACACTTTAGATTTTGAAATTTTAGACTTGTCTTAGACTTTTTAAGACTCAGAAACCCTGATTTTGACTAAAGAGTAAAATAAATCAAAAATGCTTTGCAACAGAATACAAGTGTGTGTGTTTTCACGTATTCACATTAATTCCACTTTCAGGTATCAGTTCATTTACCAAGAGCTTGCATTCCACATTTCCGGATGGAAAATATACTTCACTCAGAGGGAAAAAAGCAATTATAACATTTTTGATACAAAGCATAGCAACTACAATAAAACTATAAACTATGAATTGATTAACAATTGTTGATGTCACTTTGTGGATTCACTAACGCATGCAGTAGCCACATACAGTATTATTTGAAGTCCTCCTCTTTACTATATCAGCTCAGGAATCTTCAGAATTCCCCCAGAAACAAGCAAGAGAGTTATTCCCAGCAGGTAATATCAGGCCTGAAGCTCTGGTCTTAGCATGGCCACTGATCTTTGATCCTGTCTGCCAAGCTCTACTCACAGTAGTCACGCATACTACAAACATGAGTCATGCTTATGCTTATTTTCTCCCTCTCCGTCTCTAACGTTTTCTCATGCCATTCCTGTTTTTCTCTCCTTTTCCTATTTAATGACTTGATGTCAGCACAGTAATTTGCATAGCAACTGTGAGGGCATCTTCAGCTAACTTTCTCAGGGTTTTAATGCAATTCCCAATAAATGACGAGCCTGAGAAACAACATGAGTCATTCAAATAAAGTGGGCACAAAGCCATTTACATTCCAGCTTTCGCTAAATTAACTGGATGCTTCAAAATGGGCTTCAAATATCACAAGGCCAATAACGTGACTGCTGAGCTTGTATGGGCAGGGTGAAAGGCGAACGTTAATAGGGATCTCACCCAGTTAAAACAAAGTATTAAAATGGCATCAGCAGAGGAAATAAGACTACTAAATGATAGGTGCTGCTCCGAATTCAAAGTAAATATCCCGTTGTCAATCCAAGTTAATTCCTAATTTTATAATGTTGGGCTTGGAGGATTTAACTCAAAACAAATGTCCTGAAACCCATTCTGCTCCAAACAATTAGTTCCTTTATCCCACAAGTATGATAAACAAAACTCTTTTATTCTCTTTTTGCCAACATTTTGGTCAAACAATGTGTCCAGTACTTTGACGTCTTCTTTCTTGGATTGTTTTAGAGTGAGTTTCTGAGGTGGAGCACGTTTCTTTGTTCAGCCACTGTGGGCAACACAGCTATTTATTTCAAAGCACTGCCACCGCTGCTAGACACATAAAATGGATCACTTCCTGTGTTACAGAGCTCCCAGATAGGCTGTTTAGACCAACGAATTTAAAAGCTAGAAGTTAGGAGAAGAACAAGATGGACAGTTATTTACATGAAATGCCTTAGAGTATTGTTTCAAGTGGCTGAATTTCTCTTGAAGGAAAATGTACTTGTACCATTGTACTCAGGAAACTATGATGACAAATTAAGCCAAGCCATACTTTAAACATTTAGATATTCACATCAGCATCTCTAAGCTGATTCATTACGCCAACCATAGCGGTGACTAGTTTTCAGGGCATCTTTTATTTCAAACCACGCATGACAGTCGCTAAGCAAAGAAATAAGGTGAATGGGGTCAACTTTATTTTAGAAAGCAAGGACTGCAGATTAATTTGCTCCTAGCATCAGGTATTTCTGGGAGGTTGACTCAGAACAAATAAGGGACAGTCTGTCTACGTTTGGGTACACTGAGTTCATCTTCATATTAGCTTACTTTAACAACTTGAGAGACATCCCACCCCCTGCAGACAAAGCATCCAGACCATCATGGCAGGACAGATTGCTGCATGTATATTTTTCAAGTCTCTCCACAGTCTTCACAGTGATTAACTCTCAACACACTTTTTCAGGTTGCTCAATTTTAACCCCCTTTAAACCTTTTTGTGGCATTCAAAAGTGTCAGGGCGTGTCTCAACCAGATTATGGAGAAGTTTTAGCACATAAGATAAAGGATATACAAGTATTATTTGTTTAACTTTGATCATCATGTTGAAATGTTCTTAAATCATACTAAGCAGAGGAAGTCAAGTAAGTTGCTATTCTGCAGTTAGATTTTTTTTTAATCATAGTTTTAATCCTAAAACACAATTCAAAGCACTCAACTATCTCTGAATCGGACTTACATTTTCAGAAACTACACCTTGGTTTTGTTTGTGTGGGTTGGGAATGGTTAGCTGCTTTGCTGCTACTCAAAACTGAATTGAAAAAGACTAAAGCCTACTGCCATGCTAGCAGTTCTGTGAGGCTGTACTTAGGAACGTCTCTTTGAGCTCAATGTGTTGACATGCTTACATGCTCAAAATGGCATCAACATGCTGATGCCAACAGGTAGAATAAAAGACAAAGAGCAGCGAAGCCTGACAGGGAGCCTTTTCTCTTTTTGGCAGTCAGTGACTTTAATGTGTGGCCTGCAATGGTGTACATAGGTTAAGACTGTCTGTGTAGGGTTCCCGATTCCCATCTTTTACATGCAACGGATATTTAATTTCATTTAACCCGTAATGGAATATAGAAAGAGGGGGGTTCCCAGCATCCATCCTCTGAAATGTAGACAGTTTCAAAGGCTGCCTGGGACACATTATTAACACCTATTCAGGGACTAACTCAGACTGCAGACATTCTTTGCATTCCTGCCCCCTTCCAATAAACACCAGTTGGGTGTTAAAAGTGGCATTTGATTTCTGCCCTGACAGCAGCCTCACGCATCTAATAAGTCATCTGTCCATTGTTTGTCTGGGCCGCCGCATCTTTCATGTGCCGCTCGGTATGCAAATCCAAACAAGAGGCTGGCACTGGAGACACATGTATGCCACATGTGCTCCGTATTTCATACTTTTGTTGTATCTTCCTCTCTTTATTTTTGTTTTCTGACGACGGTTCGCTTCTCATTTTATGTAATCACGTCTCCAGTGAAAAAAAACACGGGAGTTTCCCAAATATTTGCTTTTCACCTTGTAGAGAAGTGTTTGTTGCATGCTACACCTACACACAATAAATCATACCAAGCATTCTTCAGAAGTCGGACCATATGCAAGTCATTCAGTGTTGGCACAATCCTTAAAATTGGGTCTTTACATGCTCCATAACTGTGACAAATTTCCTGCATACCTGTGGGGCTTATCCACCTGGAGTGTAAATGGCAAGCTGGAGGAAAAAAAGGCTTACCTACAGATACAATAAAAGGGCCGAAGGCTTTGTAGTAAATCACTAAAAGTTAAAGTTTAGTGGCTTAGCACAACTTTCCTGCCAACACATTCTCACTCCCAAGTGAGTCAAAAAGCAAAGGTTGGTCAGGTGCCTTTGGTGTTCGTTACCGACACAAAAAGTGTCCTTTAGCGTCCAGCCCTTTGCTTTCATTTGTAGACGCGCTTGGTCAGGACTCTTGGCATGACTTTTTGACAATCTGGGTCGGGACGTACGTTAAATTGACATGCGACACAAGAACAAGACAGTTAGATTTACGCAACATTTACATGGCGGTGTGTTCCCAGTGTAAGGAGGTTGTTTGGGGTGGTGGATGGGTCAAACAACACAGGACTTTTACCCAAAAGATCATGATTTGGGTCCTGTGTGTCACTAAAACTTGCATTTTGTAACCCCACCCATGATCTTTTCCTTTCTTGGTCTTGTGTCACATGTCAGTTTAACGTATATGTCCCAACCCGGATTGTCAAAAAGTGACATTTAGCCCAAGCCCAATCTGCGTACTGCAGTCATGTGCAATTGGAGTAGCGGAACGGCTGTGGGTTGACTCTCTATGGTTCTCATGGGCTTTATAAGTCATAAAGTGAAAAAGCTTAATGTGGTTTCTATGTACCTAAACCATGATCACCACATTGATCTCTCATATTGCACCTCATAACCACTGAAAAAAAAAAGAAATCTAACTCAAAGTCCAATTATTATGGACGTTAGCTGACATTAAGCGTTTCTGCTTCATTAGAGACTATTATAAGGAAAACGCTTAACGTGGTTTAATGTACCTAGTGTAATGTACCAAATTTCACTCTCATATTGCTCCTCATAACCACTGAACACTGTCAAAAAATCGAACCCAAAGTCCAATTATTATGGTAGTTATCTGACATTAAGCGTTTGTTTCATTGAAGCTATTGTAAGGAAAAAGCTTAATGTGAAAAAGCTTAACGTGGTTTACTGTACCTAAACAACAATCGGTGATCACCAAATTTCTGGTTAGACTTGACAATTTTCAGTGGTTATGAGGAGCAATATGAGAGACACAAGGTGATGATTCAAAATTTAGGTACATTAAACCACGTTAAGCTTTTTCAAGTTAAGTTTTTTCAAGTTAAGTTTTTTCACGTTAAGCGTTTTAGAATGTCCCAACATGCAGTGAACAGAGGAGTGTGTAGCCAGCGTAGCAGCAGAGTGGTTGTGTCTGTTCCTGCCCTGTGGGGATAGAGATATTTGTGGATTTGTTGGCATCTGTCGCTCAAGAATTATGTGTGTTATGTGTTATGAGCTTTAAAAACAATTTGAACCAAATTGAGCTAGAGAAAAAGTGGTGGGTACAAAATGACTCATGACAAAATCTGATGGGTACGTGTACCCACCTTCCCTACTGAAATCAACGCCTATGTGTTTGGTGGGTGTTTCTAGTTTATTGGCTCAGGTCACAGGTATCCCAATGAGCAGAGACGTGTCTGTAAACCTGTGTTAATAACAAGGCAGGATGCTCTCTCCATGTGGGGTTACAAATCCAGCTGTTCCACTTAGCGCTCCCTCTAGAGGCCTGGAGAACTTCCGTTGTGTAATCTGGATGCAGTGTTTTTTTGTTGCATATGTTTCCAGGATTTGTGTGCTTTTCTTTGAGTTTAGAGACTTGCTCACAGTCGTACAAACCAAATAATTCTAGTAAACTGCATTTGCAAGAGCTCAGGATTGCTCTGGAATGACTTGATGCCAAACAGATTCAAAGGCATTATGATTCTTAAACTGCACTGATGGCATCCTCACAAAATTAATTCAAACTGAGTTTATTACACAATTATTCTGACTTTTGGAATCACATTCATGTGAAAACATATTTAATGGTAGAACAGGCTAATGCCAAGGTCAAATTTGATGATTAACCTCATGTTAATTTGCAATGTTGGTAAATTTTCTGAGCAAAATCTACAGCAAATTACCAATAACTTGCTTGTAAACTATTTTCATTACTAATGAAATGTGATTGATATATAAATAATGCTGTTTTACATAACCCAACATTACATTATTACAGACCTTTTGGTATCCCAAACATCAGTGCTGAATGATCAAAAGAGATGCCAGAGGAGAACTCCATAACAGTATTAAAAACAAGCTGAACAGATGGGTCACATGTGTGCTGGTTATGAAATAAGGTATCTATCAGTAAAGGTATTGCTGGTGTGTGTAGTGCAATAGAGATGCTGATTCAAGATGTTGGACTTAGGCGGACGACAGTGTTTAAGCCAAATGGCACTGGACCTATAACTGAGGACATGACCTGGGTGTTAGCACATGGAGTAAGTTTTCTTTGGATGGTCCAATAAAAGGAAGAGACAAGGAGAAATTGAACCCATATTGTGTTGTTCCCTCATGGCCCTGACCAGCTCAAGCAGGTAAATTGGTCTTATCACGCAAAAGCACACGGATGAGAAAGTAAAAAAAAAAGAGAGGATCAATAAAATGAATGAGGGAGGTTGAAGATAATCAACTCATGTATTTGTTTACAGAGCAGCCAAACAAAGCATGAGCGGCGAGGGTTCATCGCTGCATAAAGAAAATAAGTCAACAATTTGCCTTCACCATCATATTATTACATGAGCAACTAGGATCTGATACCATGATGTGAGATGTTTTGCACACAATAGCACTGTACAGTTAAAGGAGTTGTATATCTTAAGGACACTAATGGATATGTTTCTATTTCTCCCTTGCTATGTTCAAAACTGATCTGTTTGACAAATTGCATTTTTAATGACTTATGCCATCAGAACCGACCCCAGTAACAATGAAAACTACAATACAGAGAGGCAGTTACTGAATGTAAATTGAATTGTAGTTGCAGAAAAGGTACCAAGCACAAATGGGAATGAAATTCATAAATTCTTGAGTATTATAACTTTAAAAGTGAAACAACTCAACTTCAACTTGATGACACACACACACACACACACACACACACACACACACACACACACACACAACGTGTGTTTTTTTTTACTGCTGTGGAACTTAGCAAATAAAGAAAGCCTCTGTATTGACAGCTTTAGGGTATGTTTTCTTAAGAGCCTACCAGTATCAAAAACATACCAGTTTAAAACATCCAGAAAATGGCAAATTTAATGCTCAAGTCAGATTTTTATCTGCAGGTTTTAGGAGGCAGAAATTCAATCCCTTCTATAAGCTAAATCCCTCCATATGCTGGTGAAAAACAAGACACTTTTAACCACTGAGTATTAAAATTTGCTATCTTTTCCATCAGTGCCGGTGTAACCTGATATAATAGACAGGACTGTGTTTATAATCATATCTCAGCAGGCTTTCCTATCCTCCAAGTCAACAAGCATTCCTTAGCTGTGACCGTGACAGACGTTCACAGAGATCGGGATGGGTCGCAGAGCCGAACACAGCTCCAAACTCCAATCAATGATGGCTTCAACTGATGCAGAAAAGCAGATAGGAAGCCGGGGATTTGATAAGGGCATTATCCGAGGTGTATCAAAACAGCCGAAACACCTGCAGAAAGTATGATTTTTAGAATTCAAATAGCATTGGAGTGGAAGGAGGTATATGGAGGTGTAAGTATAGATTTAAAGGTCCCATGATATGGTGCTCTTTGAATGCTTTTATATAGGCCTTAGTGGTCCCCTAATACCATATATGAAGTCTATTTCCCGAAATTCAGCCTTGGTGCAGAATTACAGCCACTAGAGCCAGTCCCACAATGAACTTTCCTTAGCATGTGCCATTTCTGAGTCTGTAGCTTTTGAGGAGGGGGGTGAGGGGGGGTGGCCTTGACCAACTGCCACTTTGCTCGTTTGAAAGCCATGATGTCTCTCTCTCATGGGTGGGCCAAATTCTCTGAGCGGGCAAAGCAGAGAAAGGGGAGGTAACCTTACCCCTTATGACCTCATATGGAGGAAGATTCCAGATTGACCCATCTGAGCTTTCATTTTCTCAAAGGCAGAGCAGGATACCCAGGGCTCGGTTTACACCTATCGCCATTTCTATCAGGCTGGGGGAATGCATATTAATGTAAAAAAACCTCATAAAGTGACATTTTTATGCCTTGGGACCTTTAAGGTGGAAGTAAAGGTCATAGTCTGATGTTTACTCTCTCTGTTTAAACGGGCAAAACACATTACTGACAACAAAACATTTCCTGCCAGTAAGGCTAATATACTACAAGCCGCAAAGTCCCTTACAAAAATATATCAAACATTAAAGAGAAAAAAAGTATTTGTAATATATTAAATATTAAATTAAAAGTAATAAGTAAAGGCAAAACTGATGTGGACATGACAGAATTATAAAATATATTACCCCCATTTTTATACTGATTCTTGTCACACTGGAGTTATGTTATTTCTTTTACTGAATTAGTGTCTCCACAAATATCAATAAAGACATCTGCTTCTGTCTCTTTACATTACTAGGCCCACATTCTTTTATGGTCCCTCTGCCTCAGTCTTGGATGAATGACGTAAAACATTTATTTCCATGGCTACAGTGATAAATTCCAAATTGAAGTATTCCACTCATAGTTTGGACTTTTTTGGCTTTATTAGACAGCACAATACAGAGACAGGAAAGTTGGAGAGACAGGGGTTGACATCGGATTTTGCAGTTAAAGGAGAATGCTGGTTGATTTCAACATGTAGCTCTGTTTTTTTTTTTTAATGTCTAGTGCTGTCAGTAGTGAGACAAATGAAAACAATCGGTGCAGTCAACACCGTGTTATCCTCCTGCTAGGTTTCTCACCCAACAGGCTTAAACAGGGCAGGTTTTAAATGTGTTTTTAGCCTCTAAACATGATCATAATGTAATTACCAGTGCCTAACCATGTAGAGTTATTCCTTACAAGTAAACACAGTGAATTTGACTGCAGTTGATAGGCATATAATTTATAATTGACTAGTGTGGGCTTCACCGGAAAACAGGAAATAAACAGATATGTGCACTGCTGAATTAACATAACGTTTATGCCTTTCTGTCACATCTACTGAAGTCAAATTCACTGTGTTCATTTGGAAGGAATAACTGCACATGGTTAGGCACTGGAAATTACATTATGATCATGTTTAGAGGCTAAAATCACATTTAAAACTTGCCCTGTTAAAGCCTGTTGGGTGAGAAACCTAGCAGGAGGATAACATGGTGTTGACTGCACTGATTGTTTTCATTTGTCTCACTACTGACAGCACTAGACATTAAAAAAAAACATAGCTACATGTTGAAATCAACCAGCATTCTCCTTTAAGTGGTATGCATCTAGATCATTTTATAAGACCAGGACACCAACCAATTTTAGCATTTAAATATAAGCTGCATGCTTAAGATCTGAATCTGTATCTTGCAGACTGGATCAAGACTAGAACAGGAAGAGCACATTGGCAGGAAAGTATGAAAGTATCAATTACGACACTGCCAAAGTCATGACATCTTAGCGCTTGTCATTATCACACTGTGATGTTGGTACATCCTGGAACATCGGAAGTACATGACAATGACATGATTCTGATGGGAGTTTCATACAGGATTGTCTTTGTCAAAGTGTGAAAGTGTTACCGTATCTAAAGAAGTGAAATTGAAGAAGAAATTCTGTCCCTATATTTCACAGTAATTGGCCCAAAATCTCTCAGAAATGTAAAGGAATTCAATGCATAATAGATATACTGTATTAGTATTTTAAGAAATATGTTTTTCCCATAGAAATAAAATGGATAGAAAGGCCATTTCCATTCAAATCAACATAGCAGAATGGTCAGAGCAGCAGCTGTTTTTATGTTTACCATTGCCATATTAACGTATAAACTTCCGATAATAAGCCGACTTCCTGCAGGTTGCAAAGCTGAGGTTTTGCAGTAACGGGCAAACAGCAGTGGAGTAGTAATGTTACAAGGCAGAGAGCCAGTCGCTAAATTAATCAGATTAAGGCTTCATCAACACAAAGCACATTACTATTGTCATGAATGACAGCTTTATTCAGTTCGTTTTCTGTGAATGATGTGGCGAGGGGGTAATGTTAAGGTGTAGTTAGCAAACATTAGCCAACTAACACCGGCCGGCTGGCTTGCTGGTTCCACAGTGCTTTTATGCTGCTCAGTTACAGAGGGCTGAGTCTAATGTTAGCGGTCTGCTCTCCTCCCAGCGAGCTGCGACACAGTTTACGGCCCTGCTGACGCATATTGTCACTATGACTACTAACAGCAATTGCCATTTTGTTGTGAACCAATCAAATTACCACTTTCTATTATTATTATTATTATTATTTCTATGTTTTTTACTGTCTAGAAATGTCAGAGGTTTTAGGTAATTTGCCTTCTAATTTGGAGTTCATTTCTGGCCTATAATTTAAAGCCTTTACACCACACCTTTAAAATGTTTTTAAATGTTCTTTACATCATCACATAAGAAATGTGTGACGCACAGGCTGCTCTCAGCGGTATCAGCCACCTCTGCTTCAATTTAGTCTGCCGTAAGGTCAAGCAATTCCAGCTCTATTGTTTCTCCTCAAGGCGAGATTATGATTTGTTTATTTTGACTTTTCCATGGAGAAACACGAAAAATGACATAGAAGTACTCAAATAGTAGGCTACTTGAAGAAGGGGAACATTTCAACCTTCAGGGTTTCCAAACACGTCATACAGGACTAATGTCAGAGACACCGACTGGTCTCGAGGTATTTACTCTGAAAGCCTTATTCCAAATTCTGTTTTAATAGATCTCTTTTGTCCATTTCCATAACCAAAATCAAAAGAACTGAATGAGAAAAAAGGGAACCTCAAAATGAGGAAAACTCAGTGGAAGGAAAACATGAACAAACTCTTTTGTATAAGTAAATGATTGTAATGAAATAAATAATGTTTTGTTGACGTGATTATGGTAAGTTTTTGTTTGTTGAGTTTCATATCAATGTTTTGAATCCACAGATATGCTTATTGCAAGTCAGGTCATGGCAAGAACCTTCCAAAAAAAATGCCCTGGAACATTTAATCAGATGACACAACAACACAACTACGCAACGTATGCCAGTTAAAAACATCTTCATCATCTTCTTTATTTTGATTGTTGACCATGCATTGATTTTCATACTCACGGGGTACTTTTTTCAGAAAGGGTTAAAACCTGTTACTTACAATAGTTACTATAAAAGAACACATGCCAACACAATTTCTTTTCAGTGAGACTGCGTCAACAATTGCGGCTCTCTTGGGCGTGATACAGACTTTGACAGATGACGCCCTCATAATGAAAACTAACAAACACTAAATAATCTTTTTATTTTCAGCACTACTAAAAATAAGTTCCTGCCCTGTTAAGAAGGCTTGTCAGAAAGCAACGGGGAGCCTGCCAGAAACAAATTCAACCTGCACCTTGTGTCACACCCTCCGGATCAAAGCGGAGGACTTGACTGCTATTGTGGCGTAAATCCTGTTGATATCCACACAAACATGACCCCTTTGACTCCCTCAGCAGAAAGGCAGGGCCATAAACCTCCCTGCAGACATTTCCATTCAGGATTATGCTGCTGTTGGGGCCGGGCCAGAGCACCATGAAGAGTGATTATTCTGCAGCCATTTCTCAGGAGACCCCCACAGAAAGTGAAATTGGTTGGACGCCAAAGAGGACTACAGAGAATAATGCACAGTTTGTTTTGTCAGTTCTACAGTTTTTTTAGCCTACTTATTTAGTCACTCAGCAGAAAATATTGGGTAGTTGTCCAAAATGGGGATGATGGACCAAACTTTTTATCCCCTATCAGCATGTGAAAAAAGCAAATAATGTAGTAATTACTTACTTTAAGAGTGCTCATTTTCAAGTTCATAATTGTATTTAGAGGTTATATCAGAATAGGTTTTACATGGTTTCATTAAAAAACAAAACACCATATTTTTGTTGTACTCCACATTGTTGCAGCTTTTCTTTTCACCCTGTGTGTTGAGCTCTCTGTTTTCGCTACAGAGTGAGGCATCTCACTTCTGTTCCATCTTTGTGGGTAATCGCACATGGGCAGTACCTAGATCAGCACTACCAGCCAGTCAGAAATAGAGTATGAGGCGTGCCACGCTAGCAGCTAGGCGAGCATTATAACGTGTGTTACAAAGTGACGCACGTTCGTCACCGAAGTAAAGGCTGGACTACAGTAAAGCTTTGGAGCAGTTTGTGAACAGTGTTTTCTGTTGGAGATGGTAAGTCCCTTTGGGGTGGACTTTGGGCTTTTTCACTACACAAAAAAGATATATAACACAATAAAGGAAAGAGGAAAAAGCCAAAAAGGCATAATACAAGCACTTTAAAGCTAGAGTGCCAAACTTTGACATACATATATAGAACCTCCGCTTCAATCTAGCCCTTGCCAAATGAGTTCACACAATGCTGATTAGGCCTATCACCGCTAGAGAAAGCTCTCTGTATTTTCTGGTTTCCGTGGAGAAATTCCCGCCCTGCCGCACCAGAAGGATGCCAATACATCTTATTTGTACTCGAGTAGTTTATTAACTCCACAACAACGTTGTTACGTAAGCAGTACACTAAGTGCCGTCAACCAACCTTGTTCACTCACTTTCCATTCTTCACAGCGTTATTCTGGCTCTCTGATTGGTTACACGTTATGAGTCCACCTGTATAACCCAATACCTTGATAGGCAGGAAGGGGGGAGAGACCACAGTGACACAGCGTTATTATGAATCCCATAGCTTTTTTTAAGTACGTTAACAGTGTTTGTGTAATTACTCTCACTGCCAGAGGGGGGAGACAAAGGTTCCGCACTCAAGCTTTAAACATTTTAATTTAAAACTCATTCCACCTGCTCTGGTGCAGTATGTCATGTCTGGAAATGTCAACACATCTCATTCCGTTGAACAGTGATGAATCCAAATAGCCCAGTGTCCATAAGACTTCTACTGCATTTATGACATATCATAATTGAGTTTCTAACATGTTAATGGAGCTCACAACCAAAAATTGGAGTTGTGATTATGACTGTGAAACCTAATTTTTCTAAAAGCTTAAAGTGTTTTAAAAAAAAAAAAGGAAAATTGATGCCTCACAGCTGTCTTTTAAGTAAAAAAAAAAAAATGGAATGCCAAACCTAGTCTATAATCAGGGGGCTATTGCACAAAAGTAGAATGAAGAAATCCAGGATAACTGAAAAAGCTCAGCTTGACTTAGTGTGATCCGCCCATCTCAGCTCTTAATCGGTTGCATGTTTGCCGAGCCAG
Source organism: Percina caprodes (assembly GCA_013375575.1). Taxonomy (NCBI): domain Eukaryota; kingdom Metazoa; phylum Chordata; class Actinopteri; order Perciformes; family Percidae; genus Percina; species Percina caprodes. The sequence continues at coordinate 282,309 of JABXJD010000535.1, read as the reverse complement.
GATGAGAAGGTGAAGCTATGTCAAGCCAGGTGTAGATAGCTGGGATAAGTGCCCGTTCACGGCTTTCTTAAATAGTCCCAAAAAAAAGAAACACGGCCGCTGTAAAGAAGCGAGAGAAAGCGTGACAGACATTTGCGGACTGACTGAATGTGTATGCAGCCTAAAAATAAAAGAATAATACATTTGCTGAACACTGTTCTGAAACTGTCATAATCATACCATTCAGGGCTGAGGCTACTAATCATTTGCACAAATTAACCGTTACAGGAAATTCACCATGAAGATCAATATTTTACGCTATAGAATATGATACATAAATATCTTTCACTCTGTTTCTCCCGCTTTCTCTCATGGGCTAAAATGTAAATTCCCTAAATCATGTTCTTAGTCACGTGTTTTTTATAGAGGACGAGTTTCATTCTCTACATGTTATATGCTTTCCTCCCTCGTATACAGGTAAAAGCCAGTAAATTAGAATATTTTGAAAAACTTGATTTATTTCAGTAATTGCATTCAAAAGGTGTAACTTGTACATTATATTTATTCATTGCACACAGACTGATGCATTCAAATGTTTATTTCATTTAATTTTGATGATTTGAAGTGGCAACAAATGAAAATCCAAAATTCCGTGTGTCACAAAATTAGAATATTACTTAAGGCTAATACAAAAAAGGGAGTTTTTAGAAATGTTGGCCAACTGAAAAGTATGAAAATGAAAAATATGAGCATGTACAATACTCAATACTTGGTTGGAGCTCCTTTTGCCTCAATTACTGCATTAATGCGGCGTGGCATGGAGTCGATGAGTTTCTGGCACTGCTCAGGTGTTATGAGAGCCCAGGTTGCTCTGATAGTGGCCTTCAACTCTTCTGCGTTTTGGGTCTGGCATTCTGCATCTTCCTTTTCACAATACCCCACAGATTTTCTATGGGGCTAAGGTCAGGGAGTTGGCTGGCCAATTTAGAACAGAAATACCATGGTCCGTAAACCAGGCACGGGTAGATTTTGCGCTGTGTGCAGGCGCCAAGTCCTGTTGGAACCTGAAATCTCCATCTCCATAGAGCAGGTCAGCAGCAGGAAGCATGAAGTGCTCTAAAACTTGCTGGTAGACGGCTGCGTTGACCCTGGATCTCAGGAAACAGAGTGGACCGACACCAGCAGATGACATGGCACCCCAAACCATCACTGATGGTGGAAACTTTACACTAGACTTCAGGCAACGTGGATCCTGTGCCTCTCCTGTCTTCCTCCAGACTCTGGGACCTCGATTTCCAAAGGAAATGCAAAATTTGCTTTCGTCAGAAAACATGACTTTGGACCACTCAGCAGCAGTCCAGCTCTTTTTTCCTTAGCCCAGGTGAGACGCTTTTCGCGCTGTTCTTGGTCAACAGTGGCTTGACACGAGGTATGCGGCAGTTGAAACCCATGTCTTTCAAGCGTCTCTTGGTGGTGGATCTTGAAGCACTGACTCCAGCAGCTGTCCACACCCTTTTTCACAATCTTGACTAGGCGCGGTGATCCCTATCGCTTGTACACTTTTTCTGACCACAGTTTTTCCTTCCCTTTGCCTCTCTATTAATGTGTTTGGACACAGAGCTCTGAGAACAGCCAGCCTCTTCAGCAATAACCTTTTGTGTCTTTCCCTCCTTGTGCAATGTGTCGATGGTCGCCTTTTGGACAGCTGTCAAATCTGAAGTCTTCCCCATGTTTGTGTAGGCTTCAGAACTGGACTGAGAGACCATTTAAAGCCCTTTGCAGGTGTTTTGAGTTAATCAGCTGATTACTTTGTGGCATCAGGTGTCTTCAAAATGTAACCCTTACACAATATTCTAATTTTGTGACACACGGAATTTTGGATTTTCATTTGTTGCCACTTCAAATCATCAAAATTAAATGAAATAAACATTTGAATGCATCAGTCTGTGTGCAATGAATAAATATAATGTACAAGTTACACCTTTTGAATGCAATTACAGAAATAAATCAAGTTTTTCAAAATATTCTAATTTACTGGCTTTTACCTGTATATGGACCTAGAAAAGAGAGACACTGAAAAAATTGGACTCTAAAATCTAGAAACAAAGAGAATTAAGTGATAATTGTAATGCATATTGTAAATATGAATGTAACAGAGTATATTCAACAGTCATTTCCCCCAGCAAAATATAATGTCAAAAGCTATTGAGGTGTTCTCTCCCTGTTACATGAATGTACAGTAGACTACAACACTATGTAGTTACTGGTCCAGTGAACCAAGGCTATAATTTGGGAGGATTGTACAATTAAGATATGTTTTAAAAAAAGTACAATCCTATTATAATAATAAACTAAAATAATTTACTATAGAAACACACATGTACAGCATATTGCCCTTAGTAACTGACTTCATTTAAAACACATTTGCAACTTCAGCCTTTTTCTAATTATCTCAACAACTGCATTAATACAGTCATCAAACTTCTAACAACAATATGAACAGCAGTCTTCATACAGCAATATAACAGAAACAACAACAGTAACATTAATAATTATTAAAGGTCCCATGGCATGAAAATTTCCCTTTCACTTCACACTATTATTATTTTTTTAACATTAATATGAGTTCCCCCAGCCTGCCTATGGTCCCCCAGTGGCTAGGAATGGCGATAGGTGTAAACCGAGCCCTGGGTATCCTGCTCTGCTTTCGAGAAAATGAAAGCTCAGATGGGCCGTTCTACAATCTGGAAATGAGGACTCTGGTTAACTGCTCCTCAGAACTCTGCAGGGTAAATCCAGACAGCTAGCTAGACTATCTGTCCAATCGGAGTTTTCTCAAAACTAAAACTACTTTTGAACTTACACACGTTCCACCAAAACAAGTTCTTTACCGAGGCTATTTTGCAGCGACCCCAGGGCTCCGGCCTGCGCTTAGCTCCGCCCATAAATATTGTGATTGGTTTACAGAAATGCCAGTAAACCAGAGCACGTTTTTTTTCCCATCCTGGAATGCTGTTTGGACTAGCCAGCCCCTCCTCCACAGCACTGTGAAGGAAGGTCTGGCAGAGCGAGACTAGGCCAAACCTAATAGATTCACAGTTATTTTATCAATGCAGAGAATGTGTAACTCTCACACAGCCATCCATCTTAGACGTGAAAGCTCGCAAGTCCTTAAATGCAAATCTTTGCCATCCTTACCATCCATCCCATATGCAAAAGGTAGATATCATAGAAAGTGTGAATGGGTAAATAGCTACCATATCACAGGACATTGAATAAGTCACCGTTGGTATTTTTGATGCATGAAACCTGTGCTGTGATCAGCCTTCCTTGCTCTGCAACATGTATTTGTAAGGACCTCAGCCAAGTAGCAGCCGTAGCATTCAGGAGTTATTACAGTGTCCAAAAAGGAACTAATCAGGACCGTAATGCTGGGTCACAGAAATTATACTGGATAGTTTCCAAGAGTGATAAAAGTGAGCAAAGTCTAAAAAGTCTAACAGGTAAAATGCCTTCAAGGAAAACTGAGTAAAAACAGTAACAACAAAACCATTGCGGGAACGCTTTGTCCTTTCCATAGTCATTAGACATCATGTGAGGGAGAGTAGCTCTTCTTTCCTAAGGCTGTAAAACTGTGTTGCTGAAACCTCGCCCATGCCAGTGGCAGTTAATGAGTTTGTGATTGGCTTTATTTGTTCAAAGTTGTATTAGTGCTACTCCACCCAGTAATATTGATGACTGATGAGGAATGTAATACAGAGCAACCCAACAGAACAGAAAAGAACATGCTGACAACTTAATGGCAAAAGACATAGACGTTTACAGTTTAACGCACGTCTCTCTTCAACAACAACACTTTGTTTTATAAACCGCAATCATATTAAGGTCAGATATAACTAATGGGGTTCTATGAGGCATCTGATCATCACATTTTTTTAAATCATATCTTTGAACATTGTACATAAATAGTAATATAATTGAGACACACTGAGCTCATGACCTCAAGGCCTGCAGAAATGTTAACACTTGTGCTGTCCTTGGGTCAAATTTGAGCCATTTTCAAAGTTTCTTTTATATCACTTATATGGGCTTTCTTCAACCAAATTGTCCAAAATGAACATGGATGTACGTACATACAACGTTGTTAGCAGGTAGATTTAATGATTATTGTCAGTGACTTTTTTGGCAATTTTATAGCATTTGAAAAAAAATGGTTGTATATCGGGATGAAACTTTGGAAAAATAGATAGCTATTTATTGTCATTCAACTGTACAGTGCACATATGAACAACATTTTGTTCCACTTGAACATAAATACTGCTTTAACTAAAAGCAAAGTTTAAAAAATAAAATCAATAAATACAAATGCTACAGTGTTATTTTAACATTTAAATATTATTTCAAATGAAATATTACAAAAATAAAATCAGCATTAATATTATTATTGCACATATTGAATGGGAGCATTTAAAAAAACAAGAGATTAAAAAAGCGAGATACTGTTATTGTATGTTTATAAATAAATCCACATGAGAAAGCAGTACGGTGGCCCAATGGTTAGCACAGGGGCTTTCCACAGTGTTTCCCCCCCACCATCAGAAAACATGCACTAGGTTCTCCAGGCTCAGATCTGGAGTTGGTCCCTGGGCGCTGTAAATGGCTGCCCACTGCTCCCTTGAGGGATGGGTTAAATGCAGAGAATGAATTTCGCTACATGTAGTATTATGTGACAATAAAGTACCTTTACGTCACCATGGCAGGGGATTATTAAGGGGGTTTATTTTGAGATCAGGAGTCTGATTGCTTGTGGGAAGAAGCTGTTGCAGAATCTAGCCATTCTGCACCGAATGCTGCGAAACCTCTGCCAGAGGGCAGCAGAGAAAACAGTCCATGATGGGGTTGGGTGAGGTCTGTGTGATGTTTGTGTGCGAGACATACCAGTCTGTGACCCACTCAACATCCTCTGATATTAAAATCCTTCATAATTTCTGCTTTTTTTAAACAAAAAAAAATAATACATAGTCATATAAATTGGGTGAGACATTTAAAAAGACACCACCTTCAAAAGCATAAAATAAAATGACAAAAAACTCAGGAAAAAAAGCACCAAGAAAAGTTCATCTTAAATTTTGACCTGAAAGGAAAAGAAGTTAATGGTCGACAACACATGGGTTAAAATGGTTCGAAAGACAGGTAATGCCACCAAGACAGGTGGTGTTTGTGCCAACCATGAGAGGCCAGAGCATTACAAAGTGGCTGTGTCGAAATGCATTTTCAACAAGACAAGATTGTTGCAAGAGTTAAATTAAATTTAAACAAGTCATTTTAAGATTTGTGGCTTAAAATGGATTTTTAAAGATGCTGACTTGTCCTAAAAACATGAACCGCTGTCGCATTTAAGTGCTCCGGTAAGTACTTAAAACAAAACAATGTATCAATAGAAACATGTCCTCGGGACAGGTCGCATTAGATGAAAGTAAAAAGACAACTTGCCAGACATGTTTTTAGTGACCCAGATACGTTAAGGAGCTTAAAACTGGATGATTGACAACCGCATCAGAGCTCTGAAGTTAAGTTCACTCACATGCTCAGGATGGAATACTAATGTCAAGAGGGAATGTCATTTAAGGGTTAGGGTTTCTTCTTATCCTTTGCAACCATGTTATAATCACATTCAGAATAGCAGGATTATAATAAAGAAACTACTATATAGTATTATCTCAGGGTAATGAGATCACAGTTAAGATGATGGGATTTTCCTCTCTTTTTTCATCTATTAAATGTGCAACATCCATATTAAGTACACAAGGTGACAACTTCAGGCTGCTTATTTTGTCCAGACAACAATCAAAATATTCTATTTTTTTGTTGGATAAGCTGGATCTAGATACAAAATATGCAATTTTGGAATAATAAAAAAGGATCTTTAATCATTTCAGCACTACAACCCTTTTTGGTTTTTATCAAGTCCCCCCCATTAAAATGTTTGTCCTATCTTTGTACAGCACAGTAGTCATGTCAGTAAGATAACAAATCTTAACTCTTACAATTCATTTTTCTAAACAGACCGTATCAAATAGGACTTCTTGTTGAGTTTATGCTCAAACTTTTTTTTTATAACCCTTGAGACAAGACAAGAGGAGTGTGTACATGTCAACATCTCAGCCTATCTCTTGTGTCCTTTTTCTTTGGGGTCATAACCCTGAAAAGGATCCCTGTGTTACCCTGAAGTCCGACCCACCTCCTCCCTGTATCCCCCTGTTGCTCGGCAACCTCATCAACAAAGCCGCCAATACAAGCCTGGTTTATATCAACTGTGACTCAAGAGGAAGAACAAAATGAGATATTAAAAGGTAATCGTTAATCACATTTCCCCCAAAAAATATTTTGGCTATTATTAAGTACAAAATGTCACATTTTGCCAAAATAAGCAGCTGTTTATTGGGATGGATATTACTGTAAAAGCATCCCGTCACTGTTCATGAAGTGCATGAATGGTCAAGTACTTAACCAGTCTAATGTTTCTTGTTGGACTTTTCTTTTTTTTTTCTTTTACACAAACACATCGTCCATGTGGAGAACACTGTCCCACAAAACTAAAAATGAAGAAGGTATATCAAATGTCACTGATCCAGGGTGAAGTGAGAGATTAACAATGTGTGATGTGTTTGAAAGCTTCAGAAAAAGTGAGTTTAAAGAAAAAGGTTTTTAAGGTAGCAATTAATCAATTAATCACATTGGTAATAGGTTTGTATTAGTATAGGTTGGATGTGTATATTTGACTGTGTATTGCATTTTTGTTTGTATATGTATAGGTATGTATGATCAAGCCAAATCCAACATCCAATATATGCTTGATATAGTATATTTTGTTCATCCCTCCGTGCCTTTAATATATATACATAGGAGACAACATAGGGTTAAAATAAACAAAAACTAATTTAAAAACACCTACTAAAAGAGTAAGAGAGAAGCAGAAAGGATCCTAAGGGTGTTAAATATCGGGATGGCTGCAGAGCCTTTTGCATATGGAAAAAAAGATCAATCTTGCCTATATGAAAATATTAGGGGAATCTGAATGGTCACTTTAAATCTGTAAGTTATTTCTGGCACCAAAAGAACCTGAAGCAGCACACATCCTTTCCTCTAAAGTCAGGCTACATGACGTGAAGCTGTTTCCATCCACTGCAGAAGCATTATTACAATCTGCTACCACACTACCATCGTCCATGTGGAGTTTGGTAAATTGAATAAGCTTACAAACCATTAAATAAGCTGGTGCAGGTTTCTCTAAATGCTATGTCAGATTAATCCTTTTACCTTAAGCCTGGAAGCATAACAGTTTTTGTTTGATTTTCAATGTCACAGATGTGAGAAAGAATAGCTGCTTCCAATGTCTGTCAAAATCTTTAAAAAAAATGACTTTACAGAGCCCTGTTTTCCGTTTTGGTAGCTGAATAAGTCTAGTCAGGACAAAAACAACAACTTTGGAAAGCAGGACGCCTATATCGAGCGCAGTTTTGATGCTAAAGCGGGAGGATAGAATACCAAACTTAACACTACAAATAGGGAAGCTTTAAGTAAACACTTCATTGAATGTCTGCGTGACAGACATTTTAACATCTGTTTTGTCGGACGGATTTAGTAAACAAAGGATTTCTCCCTCTGAGACCAAACACACTGTGAGGTTCTCAGCATCAGAAATCAGCCTCACATAAGCCTTTAGACATTAGACATTAGACTCCCGAACATGTACACATTACCTCTAATGTCCCACTGAATCCCAGTTGCCTCGAGCTAGAAAACACCTTGATACTGTATTTAATGGAGGGTGACAGTGTGCACGTATGTTGACAAAGTAGAAATAAAATTATTATCATTAAAAGTAGCAGTACTGCAATGTAAAATATACTCTGTTTCAAGTTAAAGTCCTGCAGTCAAACACAGTTAAGTACAAAAGGCATCAAAATATACTTAAAGTGTCAAAATATAAAGTACTCATTATGCAGAATGTCTCATTTCAGAATAATACATTTTATATTACTGGACAAGAAAAAGTACAATGTAGTGTAGTAGAAGTATAAAGTAGCATACCATGGAAAAACTCAAGTAAAGTACTTCAAAATTGTACTTAAGTACTGAACTCAAGTAATTGTACGTCGTTACATTCCATTACTGAAAATAATACATTAAACACTCATAACAACTATTGTGAAGTAATACATTTAATAATATTTAAATATGGTAATTCTGGGTGCCATATACAGGGGCTCAGTCCTCAACGCAGCAGCCGCAGGTCCAGGTCTGACCTGCGGCCCTTTTCTGCATATCATTCCCCCCCTTTCTCTACCCTGTGAAGGCTGTCCTGTGAATAATAAAGGCCTAAAAATGCCAAACAAATAATCCTCTTAAAAAAATAATTAATTTTACAAAATATGTAAGAAGTAGCTAAGCTTCAACAATATCTCCATTGAATTCCCAGAAAATGTTCCATATTGCAATTGATATTGTATTGGTATCTATATGGTGTAAGAAGATGATCACATCTCGTTGTCATTTATACAATGTCAGAATGACTCACACAGCATTAACAGCAGCAAATGTCATTTGTTTAAATACCCAAAATGACCTATGTGTACTGATTTAGACCTTGTAGCCTGAATCATTACCCATGTCCGGTTCACATCCCGTTTCCCACCAACAGCCAACTTTAACCAAAGTATGATCAAATACTTTTTGTGCCTGATCATCTTGGATCATCATCATCAAAATGCTCATTTTTGTCGTAAAATGTCAGATGATGTATTTTATCGTTGACTTTGGAGCATTTGTTGGAGCAACTGCTGAGAAACTGTCTTACAATGAGCGGCTCCTGACTGAGCAGGTGGTCAGGGGATTCATTGGGCTCTCAGTTGTTCACTCATGCACTAAATAGTTGCTGAAAGATTTCTTTCTCACTCAGAAGTTCTTAACCTGGTGGCCGTGGCCCTCGAGGGGGGGTCACATGCGGGTCAAAGGAAAGGTCCTTAAAAGGTTGGGTATAGAAAATGACAGAAATTAAGGGAAACCTGTGTGATATCAGTTGTCAAACTTCCCTTTTGATTTTTTTTTTTTAACCCTTGTGTTGTCTTCTCGTCAAAATTGAAAATCAACACTTTCGTTGACGCTTTTAATTGATGTTTTTCTCCCTTTTTTCAACACTTTTGACTTTTTTTTCAACGTTTGACAGTTTTTTGATGTTTTCAGCACTATCTCAGTTAACTTATTAACTTCAGTTTTATAGTTATTTTTGGAATTTATGGTCAGTAAACCTCATTTAGAGGAAACTATACCTAATGTTTTGAGTTAGAAAAGCAGAACTTAGGAATTACTTAACTGAAATTAAAGGAAATGATGTTGATGTGTAATCACAGATTGGAATGTGTCAACTGTTAATACTATTTTTTCAAATGCTATAAAATTGAGTAAACACACGAAAATTAAAATTAAGATGTGTACTTGCCAAAGAGCGTTGTCTGGCATCAATGATGTTATTTTGGGTATTTACAATTAGGTAGTTAAAAAGAACATTGATATAGGAAAACGGGTCAATTTGACCTGAGGACAACTTGAGGGTTAAACCAATAAAAAGAGAGAAATGGAATTGAAAATGATTTAAAAGCAAAAATCCCTGTCAAAAATACAAATATTAGAGGACACCAAAATGGCCAAAACTACAACAAAAAAGGACAAGACTTGCAGGTCAAACAGGTCCCTGAACATGACATGCACGTGGGTCTGACGGCCTGGGGCCACTAAAATGAGCTCAGTCATCCACGTAGAACCAGTTGCTTCAGGCAGGGTTCCCTACACACTATAGGAGCAGAAGCAACAGATTTGACTAGAAGACAACTGAGGTGTGGTGCATATCCTTCAGTAAAACCATTACACCTGATATAAACAATCTGAGGATGTCGGGATGACAAGATAGTACCTTGCCAGGGTGTGCAGTGCCCATACCTGCAAGAAGTGTGCAAACAAGCCCTCACTTTGCATGTCATTGCCAGGCCGTGATCCACGCCCGTTCTCTGTAACTGCTGACAAATGAGACATTCATCTAATTGTGTGTTGCTTGATTTTGGCTTTGCAGGCCTGGACCGATCCCTCCCTTTTGTCTATGGCCCAGAGATTGTGCAGGAGAAACACAGTTAAAAGTTGTTCTTAAACAAAACCATGTAACTGTGCTGCTCCTTAACATGACAGGCCTTTTATACAAAGTACATTAGAAACAACTATGTGAAAACATCCTTGATTAGCTCAAATTTGCTTTCACTGATGACGCAGGACAAGGAGGGCTATTGTAGAGCCTCTTATTGTGTTGAGTGAGCTGAGAGGCAATCAGAGTGATTTCTGTCCAGCTCTTAGACAGATTAACGGACGGCATATGGAACAAGGCTCCCAGGATATTGATGTGCGCTAAAGAGGTATGTCGGGAATGTGGACGTGGCAGAAGACCTCTCTATATCTCCAAATAAGGCCGGCTGACAGACGTTTATTGCTGATTTTGCCCAGGTCACCACAGTTTGTATTTGTTTACCGGTGGAATGTGTGTGGAGCCATAAAGGATGACCACTGTTTGAAATTCCCCAAAAATTATGTCTATGGTAACAAAGAAATTGTTTTTTTTAACTGCTGCACAGGATGTGTGTGTGTGTGTGTGTGTGTGTGTGTGTGTGTGTGTGTGTGTGTGTGTGTGTGTGTGTGTGTCCAAATATAGAGCCTGAGGATAGGTGATTTTCCACTAGAGATAATAGATATCATGGTCTAATTTGCTGTTGATGCCCCAGCAAACACGTGCAGAGAAAGTCAAAAATAAGTCAAGTACTTGTCCTGACTGAAATATCTCAACAACTTTTGAATGGGTCACCATGAACTTAGATATCAGTGGTGCCCAGAAGATGAATTCTAATGACTTGACTGATCCTTGACTTTTATTCTCATCATGTCAAATAATTTGATTCATGATTAAATAACAGCACAACTAACTTATTCAAATAATCAATATTGTTCATTCACCGTTCCGGTCTTCATGCTAACAGGCTATTCAAAGAGGGCGAACATTAATCCCGCTAAACCTCAACATGTTAGCTTTGTCATGGTGAGCCTGCTAGCATGCTCATGTCAGCCTTACGTAGCATGGCTGTAGAGTCTTAGTCTTGTTAAAATAAAAAAACTGTTCAACTGCATAAATAGATTGATGTGATTTATCTTAACTACCCCAACAACAGCACGCAAAGAAGAAGAAATAAGCTACCAATTAATATCAACAAAATGTCAAACTCTTTTGTTATTAACAGCATCTCCCCATGGCGATCCATTTAATACTGGAAATAATTTAGTAATTAGTCAAATCAATAGGGGTTGCAGATTCATAACATCACTACGCTTGATTAAAAGAGCAAGTGACCCTGATAGTTAATGAATTCAGTGAATAGTGAATCAAAATGACAGGTTCCCAGTAAAAGTTTCCACACTGCTGCCAATGTAATCCCAATGTTATGAGCATTTCTTTAGCAGTAACCAGCTGGTTAACAGCTGTGACATTGCTTATGGTCAAAACAGGTCTCTGTAATAATTTGCTAAATTTGGGGAAAACATTTTCACGGCAAGCCCCATTAGAATTAAATAGAATCGGCAGTTACGCTATCAGCAGCAATTATATCAGATGATTCAGAACACCCAAACGTCTTTTTTCTTCAACCCGCTGAGCTCAGGAATGCAAATTACATTGTCCATGGAAGCCCATGAAAAGAAGCTGGCACACCGTGACCTCTAATAGGCTGAAGATGGAACTGGATCCAGTGTACATTCCTAGACACTATTAGATATTTAGAAATCACAGAGTGGCTGAGCTTGTGGCAACCAATGTCTTTTCCTGACTAATGGTCCTGGCTCGGGCCCAGTAATGTCATGGGTGAACACTCCAATGAGTAGTTTATTAGGAACTAGTGGGAGGGGGCCCAGTGAAAGAGACGCCCAGGTGGTCATCTGTGGGTCTGCAGCACCGTAAAATAGATTTTGAGCTAAAGAATGCATCGGATCTAATTGCATCTGTCCCACATGGACCGTAAGGGGCACTTCATTCTTCAGAATTATGAACCAAAACGTACCAAAAAGTGAATGTATATGGGCATAATTTGCCCATGGAAGCTCATTGTATGAGTGCTTTGTGCTGGTTAATTAATTTCTATAAAGAAGCAGAGTATGTGTGTGTGTGTGTGTGTGTGTGTGTGTGTGTGTGTGTGTGTGTGTGTGTGTGTGTGTGTGTGTGTGTGTGTGTGTGTGTGTGTGTGTGTGTGTTGTGCATGGAGCAATAACACCAGTGACCTCGGGCATGGTCTTACTCGTCTGTACAGACAGACGTCAGCACACTAGAGCTCTGATAATTGTTGTGATTCACTGACTATTATGTCTGTAAAATGTCAGAAAATAGGAAAGAGTTTCCCCTCACGGTTACACTGTGCCAATGTGTTACTTCCCACTGCTTGTTTTCTCCAAACAAATCCATAACCCAAAGAAAAACTGATACAAAATAAGGAAAAGCAGCATACTGTACAGTTAAAAATATAAACTTTTACTCCAACAAGCTCTGCCCTGACACAGGATCTCTGCTCTCTGATAATGGAGCAGGGAATAGTAACTGCCGAGTTCATGACACACTGTAAATATGAGCTGCTGACTGGGGAAAAGTCCCTGTGTCATCTTCTTAGGCGTAATTGTGAGTAGGGCGTGGGAATAACTTTAGCAGGCTGCTATCTCTTCTGGTTGAAATCGCAGACCCCAAGCGATAAACGTGAGAGTCCAGGAAATGAGGACCTCTAACTTACTAAAATTGAACGTTATTGGATTCTTGCTCTAGTTTTAATCAAACACAGTACAATTATGGACAAGAACAAACAGGACAAGCCAATGACCACACCGTCAGCGCTTATAATCCAGTGATGCCTCCATCATCTATTATTTCATGTCATCTTGAACAAAAGCTTAACAAGCTAACGGCAACACAGTCAGTCATCCATTTGTGTTTTTGTCCAAAAAGTATGACAAACTTCAAGGGTACATCAAGCCCACCAGATTAGTGGAAATCTGCGTTTGGCAGCTGACAAGGGCATTTTTCTGTCAACTCTGACAAAACTCACATTTCATTATCTTTCATACCCAACGAGTGAATCATCAGCTTTCTGACGCCAATTACCCGGGAGCAGGCCTGGTTCACCTGTCATGTCTTGATGATCAATACTCAGCTGGATTCAGAGGAACACAGCAGCTGATTATTGCATTCAGTTATTAAATTAACATGTACAGTTTGTGCAAGTAAATGCATTTCTTCTCTTCTTGTTCCTATTCTCATTTCCTTTCTGTGTTTTTCCTCCGCTCAGTACTCCTCTACTTGGCTTGTTTCTCCTTAATTTCTTTATTTTTCCTTTTATTCTCCTGTTTATCCCACCCTTCTACATGTACTTCATTTTCTATCTTTGTTTCTCTACTCATTTCCTTCTTTCTCCTCTGCTAACTTCTCTTCTACTTTCCTCTATCCTTTCCTTGTTTGTCGTTTCTTGTCCTTGTTTCTCCTCTGTTCTGTTTCTCCTTTTCTGTCCACATCTCGTTATGCCTCTTCTTTCCTTGTTTCTCCTCTCCTTTTTACTATGTTATTACTGTACTTACAGTCCATGATTCTCCTGTCTTCTTCCTGTTCCTTCTCATCCCGATTTGCTTCTCCTTTCATTTCATAGTATCTCATATTACTGTATGTCCTTGTTTCCCTATGCTTTGCTTGTTTCTTCTTTCATTTGCTGGCCTTTCCTCTCCTCATTAATCCTTTTGCTTTTCTCCTCTTCAATTGTTTCTCGTCTTGTTTGTCTCATTTCTCTTTCATCTCCTCTCCTCTTAGCAAAAACAGGTAGGAAAGGTAAAAAGAAGATGCGTGGTGTGCATGCTCACATCTACAGTGCACACCAGCAGTCTTTGGTGAACATGTGTGGCAGCATATGCGTATTCAAACAAATTTTCCCTAGATCTTTTTATTTAGATTTTCTCCTGCCAAGAACAGCAGCACATTTGTGTCTGCACATGTGCTTTCCTTTTCAGAGGCTGAATTTACAAAACAACAACCCAACACTGACATGAGTCTTAAATGAGCTTAAACAAGCTCCCAAATTGTGCATCATCAAACACAACTATGTCTTTTTGCCCTCCCATGTTAATGCCTTCCCAAACTGACAAATCTTTGTTGTTTCATATTTTTATGTTGCACTATAGACAACTGCCCTAGCACTTGAGACATTGACCGTGTTTCCTCCACAGGCTGAGACAAGCTACAGTCTCTCAAGGGTCCTGATCTAAGACAGAGACTCAGAGGCACCCAAAGAGTAAGCCCAGCTGACCCCAGGACCCCTCAGGGTAAAGCTTCCACCCCCAGAAGCCTAAACCAGCTCACAGAAACTTGCATACACCAGCGCACATTTCTGTTAAACTCATAGCTCTAAAACCTGTCACCTTATTTATAAAGGCAGATGTCTTATGCATCATTTAGATGAATTACACTGCTGCGTAGAGCCAGTCAAAGCTTGAGTTTTGCTGTGTCAGTGAACTGTGAAAGGTACTCATCTGTCAAAAGTGGTTCTGTCTTCCTTCACCAGGTAGTCAAAACAATGCCTGTTTTTACACAGCAGAAGACACTTGCTGTAACATTTGCCCCCACTTCATGCTCTCTCTTCAGTATGTGTATGTGTTTTTCTAAATGGGTACATATATTAGGATCCCGGCAGATGAAGAATGAAGGTATGAGACAAGAAACTGATGAAAAGTCTCATGTTTGAGATATCCAATTAGACAGATTAGATTCAAATACATCAGAGCTATTTGCAACCTGGCTGAAAAGTGGACAAGAGAATCAAGTGACAGAAATGAGTGCAACTGCAAGAGGCTTGATATTGTGTTACATTTGCCAGACTGATAGATTTCCCAATGCTTCAGTGAAAGCACAAAAAAGTAATTGAAATTAAAGCTGTGATTCAGCGAATAAATTCATGTCACCATCTGTTGAATAAGGAAATTCTCCCTATAAATAGTCATTTTCTCAGTCTGTATAAACAGCTTAGAGAGTGTTTGGTTTAGTTGATCCTGGCACATTCATTTTGGAACAACAGTACAAACTAAGTCAAATCTGACTTTTTAATTGATGTTATTATAAAAAATTCCTACTGATACATGGTGTACTGAGCAGGCATCTGTGCACCTAAACATACTGTGTTGGATTTTTTTTCTTACTATATATCTGAATGTATTTTTTTTAAATGCAATGTCATATGCTTCAGTTCCAGATAATCTTTTTTTTCCCCCTTTGTCCATTTTTCTTCTTCTTATCTATCTTCTCCTTCGGCAGAAATTGAGTCCCTTACTCACCGATACATAATCAGGAACGATGCTGAAATATAACACAACAGGATGGTCCAATACATTATCTCAAGTTTATTTTTTTGGTTTTATTTAAATTTTTTTAGGACAATAATTCAAAAAAATAAATAAATAAAAACAACTATGAAAACGGGAATATCAGTGCAGGTGTGCTGCAGCACTTAACTGCCTCAGGCACGTCTCCAGTGAACTCACATCGGCTCCTAGCGGTTGGAGCTGGAACTGCAACAAGCTGAGGCCAAATCTGAAACTCACCGCTGTTCAGACCTGATATACGACCTATTTGACTATGGAATAATCTATATGGAATAATCTCCCCCTAAACCAAAAAGGAGCAATAATGCTGTACTATATTTAATAAAACATAACACAAACATTATAAGTAAATCTCATAGACATAAATTGTATCAAATTAAATAATGTCAAACAAAAAAATAGGCTGCAGATGTGAGGCGGAAATCCTGCTGAAGACTGATGGATGGACGCTGTGAAAGAGCCTCTCTCTCTCTCTCTCTCCTCCTCTCTCTCTCTCTCTCTCTCTCTCGCTCGTCCCTGTTTCTCCCTTCACCGTGATTGGACGAGGCCACTTCTTAGGAATGGCACCAAACTATTTAAATAGCACTTTGTCCCCCCTCGGCTTAAAAAGGGAGTTTTTTAGCGGCCGATATCAGCAAGGACAAGTTCATCAAGAAAGAAAAAAAAAAAAAAAACATCGAGATTTTATTCATTCTTATTCTTTTCACGTTGGAACTTCTTCTTTTTTTTTAAATAATTTGCCTTAAATTCATTCTTGAGGATTATTGCTGGATTTCTAAATATTTTTCTTGCGGGATTTTGTTACTTTTGCTCTGCTGTTCTCATTAAGCAGGTGAGTGGCAAATATTCTAAGGAATGCGACTATTTCTGCAGCTGCACTGGCATTCCTTATGGATCTGTGGCTGACTTTAATATTGTTTTTATTGTGTTCAACCTGTTGCACACTCACTTTGTCTGTCATTGACAACACAGTCATAAATGGTTAGATTGTTGTTGTTTTTTGTCGCAGGCAGCAGGTTGGTGCTTCACCATGAAGTTGACAGGGATATTTTTGCTATTGATGTTTTGGACCTGCGAGAGTGCGCGAGTCGCAGGTGAGTTGGGCTGAACTAAGTGATCAAACTGCTCAGGATATTAATCATCTTTTAAGATAGGAAGCTACTTATTATGTAGGTTATTATGAGCAGGGTTTGAACTTAACTCTTTTTGTGTCTACCAGCTAAATGGCTAGTGAATGTTCAAAATTTGACCAGCCAGTCAATAGATTGCCATTGTATTTTTTTGGCTGGAGAGTGAAGCAAATCTACCAGCCACACATATTTTACCAGGTTCTAATTTTGAATCTTGATTATAAGTCTGGAGTGCTTTTATTCAAACTGAAAACAGACACCCAGTGCACTGCCAGACAAAGACTCACTACTAATTATTATTCACCCGCAGAGAGCCGAGACGACAATAGCGTGTATGACTTGTTTGAGCTCGTCAAAGTCCCGAAGAAGAACCACGGGGTCACCCTGGTGAAAGGCGACGACCCGTACAGCCCCGCCTACAAGATCCTAAACCCGGACCTGATTCCCCCAGTCCCCGAGAGCGCCTTTAGGGACCTGATCGACTCCATCCACGCCGAGAGGGGATTCCTCCTCCTGCTCAACTTCAAGCAGTTCAAGCGGACCAGGGGAAGCCTTTTGACCGTGGAGAAGCAGGACGGTTCCGGACCCGTGTTTGAGATCGTCTCCAACGGCAAGGCGAACACCTTAGACATTGTTTTCTCTACCGAGAACAAGCAGCAGGTGGTTTCCATTGAAGATGTGGATCTGGCCACGGGCCACTGGAAGAACATCACGTTGTTCGTGCAGGAGGACTGGGCGCAGCTGTACGCGGGATGCGAGGAGGTGAGCACCGCCGAGTTGGATGCGCCCATCCAGAGCATCCTGACGCTGGAGACCCCGGACAGCGCGCAGCTCCGGATTGGGAAGGGAGCCGTGAAGGACAGGTTCATGGTGAGTGCACGAGCCATTATAGACGGGAGAGTTTTAAGTCACGTCTCTTTTTTATGTTGTCAGCGGAGAGTTTTGTTTAAAACGCAAATGACTAATTATGTCAGAAAGCTTAAAAACGAACAAATGGCAGGACTGAATTATTGTGATGCTTTTTTTGGACTGATGCAATGAAAAGCGAGTTTACTTACTGAATGTACCGGATTGTAGCCTAAACTGAACATCGATACTTGCAGGGGGTCCTACAAAACGTGCGGTTTGTGTTTGGAGCATCACTAGAGGCCATCCTCCGTAACAAAGGATGCCAAAGCTGTAAGTAATCACACATCTTGTATGTTTCTTCATCACTCATCTGCTTCATGTAGAGCAAGTCCTTATCCAAGAAATGTGTATATACTTAATTTGGCCTGCTGATTTCTACATACAACTGTACAGCTGTTTACCACTTGTCATACTGGAATGCCATCTTACAAATAGCTCAGGGTACTGTGGTCTCAAAGTATGTTCTCTGCTGTATTAAGTTATTACTTTTCATCAGGATTTATTGCAGTGTGGGATGTGTAACATTTTAAGAACAATATCCTCCCTCATTAATAAGTCAACCATAATGTTGAGTGTGCAAAAATGTGGTTTGGTTCATGTTTGTTTTGTTATGTCTTCTTTCAGCTATGACGACTGACTCAATGATTCTGGAGAACCTCAATGGCTCCTCCGCCATTAGAACAGAGTACACTGGACACAAGACTAAAGGTAAACACTACTAATATGCTGTGAACAGCCCCCGTTATACTGATTCATAGCTTTTTAATTGGACTCCAGAATATAGAGACTGACCACACTTTTTTCATGACTTTCCTCTGTGTTTTGGCGCTGGTGAAGACCTGCAGATGGTCTGTGGATTCTCCTGTGAGGACCTGGTCAGCATGTTTAAGGAGCTGAAGGGCCTCGGTGTGGTGGTCAAGGAGCTGTCCAATGAACTCCGCCAACTGGTAAGGAGGAATTCCAGCAGACCGTCTGGGCGCAGAGTGCAACAGACAGTCTGCCTCTCTGCCTTTGTGTGTATTTGAGTGATGTGTCTGGTCTCTGGGTTACCGTCACCGCCTGTGTACAGTTGTCCAGTAACATTAGACACATACAGTATAAGCTAAGGTCCTAAGGATATGTGGTAATACTAATATATTTGTTAATTAAATGAGGTTAAGAATATGTTCAGTGCTTAGATAACAAGGGAGCCTGTAGATGCCTTATGCATTCTGTAGTGAATAGTGATATATACTCTTTTAAATTCAGCGTGCACCAATTCTGAAATCTACATAAATATAGTTGTAAAATGAATCCTAAAACCACATCTTGAATTATCCATAGCCACTACTTTTTATTTTAGCAAAAGTTGTAGTTCTACTCAAACGTGTTTTCTGTGGGATGGATGGATGGATGGATGGATGTTAGAGAGAGCGAGAGATAGAGAGATAGATAGCACCAACAACAAACAACAACAGAGCACCTGAATAATGTTATAAACCTATATCTATTAACTAAAGTTTTATCAGGTATATAATATAAGGTGCAGCATCCTCAAACAGAGTCTGAGTCTTACTGGGCATCTTGACTATCTTATGCAGTTGATTTTTTTACTCACTGACAATGAAAAATACCAACAACAACAGAAAGTTAAAATTCTCTCCCCAAACCTTGAGTAATCCCCTTCTTTTAATTATTTTTATAAGCACATATTGAACTTTATACTCATGCTCTTAACTTGTGTGGTGTAATGTGGTAAGTTTCAACATATCTTTATTATACATCACATTTTAATAGGAAAAGTAGCTTTTGCCAAGGTAACAACTAATTGGCATCCAAATAATCAATTAACAATATCTGTGTTTTGTCTGTTTCTCCTACACCTCCCCTCCTCAGACGGATGAGAACAAGCTGATTAAGAACCGCATTGGCATTCACAGTGGTGTCTGCATCCACAACGGCATTGTGCACAAGAACCGAGACGAGTGGACCGTCGATGACTGCACCGAGTGCACTTGTCAGGTGAGATCTGAACTGTGTAAATCGTCTCTTAAGTACTTAAACACACATGTGAGGGAATGCACTCCATGCTTTGACTTGTTTTCATATACAGACACACACATACACTTACCACCACTTAACTGATCTGGTCAGTAATTAGTAGTGTGAATGCCTGCCAGTAGGCCAACAGCCTTTACCGTTGTAATGAGAGGTCTGTTGATAGATGTTCAACTCGAGTGTGGCTTAGAGAGATGTGACCAGACTTTAAGTGATGCACTGTAATTAAGAACAAGACCTTGGCTCTGACAAGTGGAAAAAATTGATGGGTTCAGGTGCAAAACACTTGGCAGGGATGATACCTGCATTTCCCAATAGGCTTGATTTCCTCTTCTACTAATAGGCTACTTGTCCCTATTTTCCCTTTTTTTCCCTGTCAGTGATCAGATCCAGGAGGGACAACATTAGCATGCATAGTTAGAAGCAGTTGTTATTCCTGAGTCATTCAAAGTACACCCACACAGATTGTGCTGGCAGTCTGACTTTACTTGTTTGGGACTCAGCGCCCAGGCCGACTCTACAATCAAACCAACTTCCGTTATAAGGACTTTGGCCTCATTCCCATCTTCCTCTGACCCAGTGGGCAGGTGGTTGTCTGCACTGAAGGGGTCTCCCTTCTCAGTCAGAATCCTGCTTTTTTTGTTTTTCTGTCATGGTAAATCGGTGCAAACTCAGATGATGAGAGAAGTTAACACGCGACACGCACTAATTTACACAACAATAAACTTCACATTAGTGACAAGGTTCTGTACTGTCTCTCCTTTCCATTTGGAAATGGGGATTTAACCAATCATCAGGACGTAATTTGGAAAAAAATTGCAGCAACATTTGGTTGATATCCATACAGTTGAGCATATGTTTAACCATACATTTGATCTCTGTGCTTGTGCAGAACTCTGCGACTGTGTGCCGCAAGATCTCCTGCCCCCTTATTCCCTGTGCTAATGCTACTGTTCCTGATGGAGAGTGCTGTCCACGCTGTGGAACACGTAAGCATTTCTGTACAATTCATTGTTAGAGTCTGTATAGCTATAGGAAAGTACACTGTAATTACAGTGTTAATTTATGTAAACTTGCACTGTAAGTCACTGTATAAAAGCCCCCCCATAAGCTAGAATGTGTATGTGTCAATGAACAAGCAGAGCATACAAACACTGCTCCATTCACAGAGCCGTTTCTGTGTTATTTGCCATATAAAATAAAAAGCCACAAATATTTCCCTGGATGTAAAGGTTTCTATTCAGAAGAAAACATGTTAACTTTAGAGATCACATAACTGCAATAACATCCGAGTAAATGAAAGGGTGCTTATGTGTTTGGAACATTGGCGCTTTGTGCTCCAAAACATCTTTGAAATGGCTGTAATTTGCCAATTTGGTTAAAGTGGGATGGAAAATTGGTTGACTGTTTAGTGAAGCCATCTTCTACATGAGGAGTAGTGACATGTTCATCATACCTAAGCAGGCTTGGCTGCAATACTTCCACAAAACCTAAATAAACAGGGGACCCGCATTCAGCCAGACCTTAGCCACTTGTTGAAGTCATTACACACCCAGGCCCATAGGAAAACATAAGCCAATGGGGCATCCCTGTGTATCCTGAGGACAGTGGCCCTTTCTATTTTTCCAGCTTCTCTCAGTGTGTTAGTCACTGCCCTCCCTCTCAACAGACAACCTTCTATCTGTCCAAGTCCCAGCTAAATCCACACTTATTAGCCCTCCGCTTTAAGAGCTTTCCCTCCTCATTTAGGCTTGAGGGTGTTTGTGAGGGGGTGCTGCCTCACTGGAATAGCTCTTTTATTGTCTGTCTCTCATATTCTCTCCCTCCTGCTCAGCGAGCGACTATGCAGAGGACGGCTGGTCGCCGTGGTCTGAATGGACCCATTGTTCTGTGTCTTGTGGGCGGGGCATCCAGCAGCGTGGGCGCTCTTGCGACCGTATCAATAACAACTGCGAGGGCACCTCAGTGCAGACCCGCGACTGCTACCTCCAGGAGTGTGACAAGCGATGTGAGTTACCACAGCACACACATCAGCCAAACAAATAAAATAAGTAGACCCTGTTAAGACCACAGTCTGATTCACATGCAGGTATCTGTGTTTACTTCAAGTTATCACATGTGTGCCATAATGATAGTGTGCCACAGTGGTCAATCACCTTGCTTCCTGATAAATGACCTCTGACCTTCACTTGCGGCCGTCAGTCAAGCAGGACGGCAGCTGGAGTCATTGGTCACCATGGTCATCCTGCTCCGTCACCTGTGGTGCTGGTGTCATCACCCGTATCCGCCTCTGCAACTCCCCCACCCCTCAGCTTGGAGGCAAGGACTGCGAGGGAGAGGGCCGGCAAACAGAGACGTGTCAGAAATCTCAGTGCCCCAGTAAGTCACACCATCTGATATTCCTGCTTGCATTTGTGCGTTATACACAGCAAGGATAGAAATTAATCATGTTTTATTCTTGTCTTCCTTAGTCAATGGCAACTGGGGACCCTGGTCACCTTGGGATACCTGCACTCTCACCTGTGGAGGTGGTCTCCAGACTCGTAAACGCCTGTGCAATGACCCAGCACCAAAATACGGTGGCAAAGAGTGCGTCGGGAATGCCAAGGACACTCAGTTGTGCAACAAGAAAGCCTGTCCAATTGGTGAGGCATTGTAATCAAATACAGAACTTCTAAAATTGAATTCCGTGTATCCGTATTATTTTGAACATGCTGATTTTAGTGTCCTTTTATTATACTGTTTGTTGTTGTTTTATTATATTGCAAGTTTTATTTATTTAGTTATGTTTTATATACTGAGATCTCTCTTCAAAATGAGATCATTACTGGCAAGGGATTTATGTGATTAAAAAAGGTCACATTTGCCCAACACCTTTGATGTTGCAGATGATGTCTTAATAATGAGAAAACATTGCTGTTCTCAGATGGGTGCCTGTCTAACCCCTGCTTTGCTGGATCCAAGTGCACCAGTTTCCCTGATGGTTCCTGGAAGTGTGGAAAGTGCCCAGCTGGCTACACTGGCAATGGTATCAAGTGTAAAGATGTTGATGAGGTAAAAATTCTTTCAACATTGTATTATGATTTTGTCAGGCACAAACAGTTTGATGCCTGTTGCAACATCTACCGAGTCTTAATTGGTTGTTTTTTTAATCTTTAAAACAGTGCAAGGAGGTCCCAGACGCTTGCTTTGAGTTTAATGGTGTGCACCGCTGTGAGAACACAGATCCTGGCTACAACTGTCTGCCCTGCCCTCCTCGCTATTCAGGACCCCAACCGTTTGGCAGAGGAGTGGAGCAGGCTGTTGCTAAGAAACAGGCAAGTTTTGTCTTGTCTTTGTGTCAAGCAGCCAACGTACAATAAATATTGACAACAGGAATAACAAGTACACTTATGACTCCAAGGCAGAACCATGAACACTTAATTTAATGAATGTCTGCCTTTTCCAAGAACAAAATATCATGAATTTGGACTATGCTCAGACAGTTTAATTACTGGTCATTCAAAATATGCATCCATCTTTCACTCTCCAGGTGTGCACACCTCGTAATCCCTGTCTTGATGGAAGCCATGACTGCAACAAAAACGCCCGCTGTAATTACCTCGGACAGTTTGCCGATCCCATGTACCGCTGCGAGTGCAAGCCCGGCTATGCTGGCAACGGCCATATCTGTGGAGAGGACACAGATCTGGATGGATGGCCCAACGCTGAATTGGTTTGTGTGGAGAATGCCACCTACCACTGCAAAAAGGTATATAGTGGTGAAGCAGCAAGGCTCTAATGTTTTGTGAAGTAAAGTTACTTAAGAAAGCAGTTTTTGCAGAGTTAGTTTGTTGTCATCTCTGACTGTGTTTTCTGTTATTTAGGACAACTGTCCCAACCTCCCCAACTCTGGGCAAGAAGATTACGATAAGGACAACATTGGAGATGCTTGTGACAATGATGACGACAATGATGGCATTCCTGACGACAGGGTAAATAAAACTATCCGGATGTGGCCATAGCAGTTAACAAGAGAGTGTGTGTGTGTTCTGCAATTTTTGCATTCATCATTCATGCTGTCTAACAAGAAGACAGGTGGATAGAGGGAAGGGGAGGGGATGCTCTGCAAGAAAGCAAACGTTTCTCTGAGGCCTGAGCCAAAACCTCAAATTCCAACACTGATGTACTTCTCTGAAGGAGCTGCACTGTGTGTTTGCTGATCCCACCATTAGATTTTGGACAGGGCCTAAAAGTAAAGCACATGTTCATCCTGCATCACTCCGTCCCTGTGAATAGATCCACTTAGGTTCTGCACTGCACCTGAAAACCTATCCTCAACCCTTTATCTTCTCCTTTGTCTTTTTCTTTTTGAAACAGGATAACTGTCCATTCGTGTACAACCCCAGGCAGTATGACTATGACCGCGACGATGTAGGTGACCGCTGTGACAACTGCCCCTACAATAGTAACCCAGACCAAACAGACACAGACAGCAATGGAGAGGGAGACGCCTGCGCTGTGGACATTGATGGAGATGGTGAGGACTAGAAAGTTTAATAAAAATGCTCCTCTGGAAATCTACATCTTTATTTCTGTGCTGGAGTGAGGTCATGCTTGTGTAATATTATGTACTTATGTAGTGGCTTTTCATATCTTACGTTTCTATGAATTCCCCAGGCATATTAAACGAGAAGGACAACTGCCCCTATTTGTACAATGTCGACCAGAGAGACACAGATGTGGACGGAGTGGGAGACATGTGTGATAACTGCCCTCTAGAACATAATCCTGATCAGGTGCGTAGAGACATAGAGACACACCGCCCTTCACCATTTCCTTCCACCTCACCCACCAACAATAATAATAATCCACATTCATCTCCCTGCCTTTCTCTATAGCTCAGCATCTGTCTTTCAAATGAGATAGAGCCGCAGTGATTAGCCTTGTGTAGCTGTCTAAGCTTTATCACGCCATGTAAAGGTGGAGTAAATCCTGTATGCAGCTCAAGGGCACATCAGTTAAATAAGGCGTAGTGGGGGGCTAGGGGTCTTTTCAGTGGCCCATTGACGTTAGCTGGCTAATGTGAGGGAAGAGGCCCTAGGCAGAATTTTTCTGAGGAATGGGCTGGCCCTGGGCTGTGTGCATGCCCCGTCTGCGCACCACGGGCCTGCTCAGTCCACCTGTGCTATGCTACACTGAGAAATAGGAATGTGTTGAACAACGCGACTCAGGAAAAGGATGGGGGAAGGAGTGGTGAATCATAATCTACACTGATGTAGTCTTTAAAAAGTGAAGGGAGAGTAAAAGTGAATTGCACGCTGCAATTAAAGGCCAAAAGAGACAAGTCCAGACATGGACGCAGCAATGCTACATGCTGTTCCAAAGTCTATGGAAAAAAATGTTGTGGTCTTATTGAGATCTTTGATAGCAGAAAAATGGTTCTAAAGAGTTACCCAAATCCTCACATCCTACCCCTGCTCTAACCCTTCATCTCCTTTCATTCATCCCTGTGCCCCTATTCTTTCTTAGTGCCGCAGGGTGTGTCTAATCCTACCAACTAGGGCTAGCATGACTTTGCCCTTCACTACAGATGCTGGAGGTGCTCAATGAGCAAATTGGAGTAGGAGATGCAACAGAGTCTTGATTTTCAGTAGCTAAAACCTGCTGACAGATCTTGGACAAATTGAGCTTGGCAGCTTTACTGAGGCAGAGTGATTTCAGTCTAAGGAAAGTCCCTAATGAAAGCAGCAGAGGAGATGACAGAAGAGTGGTAGCAGGAAATTGTGTGGTACAAGGAAATGAACACGGTGGAATGTAATCACGTATGTTTGAGTGCTATTAATACTTCATCGTCCCGTCAATCCATACAGTCGGTCGTAACTAGTGTCAAAACATTGTACCATTGCAGGTGGATTCAGATGATGATCGGGTGGGAGACAAGTGTGACAGCAACCAGGACATCGATGAGGACGGACACCAGAACAACCTGGACAACTGCCCATACATCTCCAATGCCAACCAGGTTGACCATGACAAGGATGGGAAGGGAGACGCCTGTGACCATGATGACGACAACGACGGCATCCCTGATGACAAGGACAATTGCAGACTGGCCTTCAACCCTGACCAACTGGACTCTGATGGTGAGCATAATGGGCCATGCTTTAATCCCAAAAGGATGCAGGTTGTCCAAAACAATTCTCAAGCACCAAAATGCAGAAATACAGCTCACAGCATGTCAAGAGATATTTGAAACACTTTGGGTATTACTATTAATAAATATGTAATGTATATTTTTTTTTTTAAAAGGTGATGGCCGTGGAGATGCTTGCAAAAATGACTTTGACCAAGACAATGTGCCCGACATCTATGATGTGTGTCCTGAGAACTTTGACATTAGTGAGACAGACTTCCGCAAGTTCCAGATGGTTCCTCTGGACCCCAAAGGCACCTCGCAGATTGATCCTAACTGGGTCGTCCGCCATCAGGGCAAAGAGCTGGTTCAGACTGTCAACTGCGACCCTGGCATCGCTGTTGGTAAGTCACAAATCACCAAGGCAAACTCCTTGTAAGTGTTACTTACTTGTCAAATGTCCTATTCTGATTCTAGAAACAATGGGTTGTGATTGTCTACAAAATGCACTCTAACTTGCCCAAAGAGCATACTTTCAAAAATGTGTGTGCATTGAAATTCTGGCCTCTAACTTGCATTTTTCCTTTAGGGTACCACGAATTCAATTCAGTGGACTTCAGTGGGACTTTCTTCATCAACACAGAGAGGGATGATGATTACGCCGGCTTTGTGTTCGGCTACCAGTCCAGTTCCAGGTTCTATGTGGTGATGTGGAAACAGATTACGCAGACATACTGGTCTAATAAACCCACCAAAGCCCAGGGCTACTCTGGCCTGTCCATCAAAGTGGTTAACTCTACCACTGGCCCAGGAGAGCACCTGAGGAACGCCCTCTGGCACACAGGAAATACCCCAGGACAGGTAATATATTTGGACTTTTGGAGGTTATACCCCCCAATTGATTATTTTAACATAGGGAGGCGTAAAACAATAAATCCATGGCTGTTTGTTTCTCCATGCTTTAGGTCCGCACTCTCTGGCACGACCCTAAGAACGTTGGATGGAAAGACTTCACCGCCTACAGATGGCATCTGATCCACAGACCAAGAACAGGACTTATTAGGTGAGCAGAGGATAATATTTAGTCCACATAAAAGTTCAGTCTTCACATGGGTTTAACATCCAAATCCCAAGCTTTGGACCAACTTTTATTTTTCCTTTATTCCTGCAGAGTCGTGATGTATGAGGGCAAGAAGATCATGGCAGATTCTGGTAGCATCTATGACAAAACATATGCAGGCGGCAGGCTAGGTCTTTTTGTCTTCTCACAAGAGATGGTATACTTTTCAGACCTCAAGTATGAATGCAGAGGTAAGCATTTACGTGAAATAAACTTTCCAGAAAGCATTCAATATTCTTTTATAAAATCGAGGCCATATCCAACTCCTTTTATTGTTCTCTCTTTCAACAGATGTCTAAATGCATGGCGCAGGAAGCTCTGAGGAATGCACCTTTTTTTGTATAAAGTATGAACTTATGTATTCTGATGAAAAGTCCAGGGACCGATCTATCTCCGCAACTCTTTCTTCTGCGGCACGCACACTTGGATGAGGCAATGGGCATGTGGTCAGCCTCAGGGTAACTTGAAGCTGGTTTGGGCCGAGCACCAACCGTTTGACTGCCAGTTGAGGATCAGAGAGCCCCTTCTCCTCCACCCTTAGCTTTCACGAGAGCAGAGAGAGAGAGCTGGGGAAAAAAACGAGCCCTCTAGCTTTGCCAGTAGGACACAAACACCTTTCTATCCCAGCTCTGCCTGCTTTTCTTGCTCTGAAAGACCTCATTCATCTCTGTGCAGGAACGGCTCCCCATAGACAACTATGCACTTCCAAGCCTTTACATCTCTCTCTCTCTCTGTCTGTCTGTCTGTCTGTCTGTCTCACCTCTTCAGCCTTTATGCCTGTCTACCTTTTGGATGGATATCCCAAAGAAAAAAAAATGAAATATTTCCTTTGCTTTACCAGATCTTTCACAATGTAGAATCTGAATGATACATTTGAAAACTCAGAGGATGAAGACAGAAATAACATTTTGTAGGGATGTTGGTTGTTGAGGACTTAGGAAAACTTTTGGGAGTAGAGTAAGTTAGAATAAGGGGAACATAATGTTGATGTGTGTGGTTATGCATGTACTGTATGTGGAAACTGGAACAAGAACGTGCTTTTAACCATCTACCTAAGAAAGAAAAATACAAAATTAAATTTAGGTTAGCTTTCTTCTGAAGGTACAACTATCACAGGCATTGTTGATGCTGTCTGGTTAACTAAACAACTCTCAGGGTCAGATGGAAGTCTCAACCTGCCCATATCAAACCAGTAAGAAAAGATATGAGGATTATTTTACAGAAAATTTGCTAGAGCCAGTGTTCCCTCCAAAATACTCCCCATCTTACATCAAAACCTTAGTCATTGAAGAGATTTATCCCCCTCAGCTTCTGAGGATTTCAAATTGAAATTATGTAAATACATGTAAGTTATTGACTCTTGCCTACAATGTAGGTAGCAAAAGGAAATACAAATGCTTTGAAAAAGTAAAAAAAAAATTATATATATCCAATATCACAGTTAAAAGTGATCCAAAATAAGGTACAGCCAGGTGTCACTGTCTATCATCTCCTGCTGTATCCACTGTAAGTGAATTAGGTATTTTTCAGATAGGGCTATATAGCATGAAGTGTATGTGACGTGTGTGCCTTTTCTTCAGAGAGAGATGAAAAACAAAGTAAATCTTTGATGTACAAATATTACCTCATTGCTGTTGTATAATTAGATCAAACAAAAACCTAAGTACTTTTTCATATTCCTTTAAAATGATGGACATCTTTGTGCCACTGTAGCATAAGCTGTAAATAGTATGACTTTTCATATCTAAAAAACAAAACAAAACACAAAACGCTCCCAATCCTGTGATTTACCCCAGTGAGAACAGTACAATGGGAGATTTCTTTTTTATGAATAATTTTTGCTTTATCATGTATGTCCAATGCTGTTTTTAGCAGATAAATTATTGTTTTGTCCTAGCCGTTTGTGAGAGATTGTTTGTGTGTGTGTGTGTGTGCGTGTGTGCGTGTGTGTGTGTGTGGATAAATGCTATTTAAATAATTTATCAGGATGTGTTGCCTTACCAAAGGCCACATGTCCATCTGTATAAACGGTTTGCACACTGACGTGAGGATGTTCTGTTCTTTATCGTATCCTTTGTTATTATGTATCAATGTTACCATTATTGGTAATTATTTGTACAATTAGTTTTGCTTGTCTGTAAACATTTTCTTAGTTGTACAAAGCGAAAATGCTGTTTTTATTCATAGTGATTATTTTGTTACATACTTCAAGACAATAAATAGTTGTTAAAATTCTTTAGCATGTCCGTGCTTTTGTTTGTCACTATGGAGCTATTTCACAGTTTCTCATCTGGGTTTATTATTAGTATTATTAGTATTATTATTATTATTATCTCGTTTACATGATGTGGAGATGAAAAAAAGATTTTACACAAACTGGTGGATGACTCAGACCAGAAAATACGTAGACCTCCTCCAACCAGATCACGAAGACAACTGGCTTTGATTAGGTCTACAGCAGTCTATATGACGTTCTTTCAGGATTGCTCCGGTAGTGCCTGACATTCCGCAGGATCTTCCTCTTTTTTCAGCCGGATGTCCGTTATCTTATGCTTTCTTTGTGTTGGCATTCTAAGCTCCTGTGGATTTATAAGGACGATGGTTAACTGCTCCTCAGATCTCTGCAGGGTAAATCAAGACAGCTAGCTAGACTACCTATCCAATCTGAGTTTCTGTTACACAACTAAAACATCTTTCGAACGTACACGTTCCACCAAAACAAGTTCCTTCCCGAGGCTCTTTTGCAGCGACAACAGGGCTCTGTCCAGCGCTTAGCGCTGCCCATAACAATTGGAATTGGTTTAAAGAAATGCCAATAAACCAGAGCACATTTTTATCCCATCCTGGAATGCTGTGTGGAATAGCCAGACCCTCCTTTCCAGCGCTGTGGAGGAAGGTCTGGAAACACGTAACGAGGTCTACTTTAGCCCCAATGCTCAACACCTGAACATAGTCAAAGTCAAGATCATCGGCCAGCATACCCAATGGCACCGAGTTGTTCTTTCAGGCTTTTCTTCCTGCAGTGAGGCACACTTTCTCTCTGTGATGAAGGCCACATGAGGAATGTGACACAGACATCTGCTCCTGAGCTTCATCTGCCTGACCTTTCTGTGATCTGCCCTGACCTCTCCAGACGCTTAAACAACACAAAGAGCAAATATTAGACTGACACGAAGCTTGACATTGACTGACATGCTTTGAGACACACAGACACACAAAAAAATCCACTGGTGGGCAAAAAAGCAGGAACACAATAAGAGCAAAAACGGTAAACTCATTTATCAAAGTTGAACATAGATTTGCAAATGGTCATGCTAAATCTATTACAACTTTTAGTGTGTTTGTGTTATTTTGTTCGCTATTTTTTCTGCTACACTGTGAATGCTGATCTGTAACATTGTACTTCTTTTTCATTTTGGTGATCCTGATCACCCAATTGTTATAGTTTATATCCACTTCCGGATGTCCCACTTCCGCGTTTTCTCTGATCCCGCCAGCAATTCCACCGAATGCATGTCTTTTTGTCCAACGTCTGTTTCCTTACACTTTCTTTGTGTTAGAATTTGAAACTCCAGTCGATTCATGGGGGTTATGGTTAACTGCTCCTCAGATCTCTGCAGGGTAAATCCAGACAACTAGCTAGACTGTCCAATCTGATCTTTTAATTGTACACGTTCCATCAAAACATGTTCTTTATCAAGGCTATTTTGCAGCGACACTGTGGCTCCATGTGGAGCTTAGCACAGCTCAAGACAATTGGGATTGGTTTAAAGAAATTCTCCCATACCGAAAAGCTTTGTGCAGATGCAACTTACCTTTTATTTTCCCTCCGGCATCGCTGCGAGACTTTTTTTTTGCTCTGCAAGTTCCTGATGAATTAAATAAAAAATGTCTCTCGTCTCCCCGTCCGTCCACTTCCATCTGTCTTTGTTGACGCCCCCCATGTGTGCAGACAGAGGAAACACTGGGTGGAAATTAACTAAAACTTTTGTTTTGTGGCGGATTTCAACCATAAGATTACCTAAAATTTAATCACAATTTATTATTTATTCGGCCGTTAATCGATAAAATCTAATGAGATCGAACATATTTCCTTTGAGTCGACATTCATGAAATTCCATTGAATTTTAGTTTCCATAAGGCATTTTTCATTCAATACCACTAAATTTGGATAAAAAGGTGTGGATGGAAACATAGCTAGTGTTATCAAGTGGAGTGAAGCAAATAGACATTTAGGAGATACGTTATGCAATTGTAGCCTTTTTAATCCAAGAAGTCAATTATAAACATGTTTTATTAATCATGACAGCCCGGCTTGAGGTATTAGGAATTATTACAATGTGGCAACACTGAAGGCTAGACATCTCAATACCAGCTGTGGTTATCGCATGCCTCTGCCAGCGGTCTACAAACACCCATGTTTACTCTCTGAGCCCTTTTCAGGCTGCAAGTCGGGATGTGGGTGCTGGCTTGGTACATAGTTTTCTTACATGAAATTTGTCTTCTGTTGATGTCATATTTAATATAAATGCTATATCTTATGTTAGAAATGAAAACAGTGGAAATAGCTCTTTCATGAAGTCCCCTCTGCTTCTCTACATAAAACAAAGTCACAAGATAATTTTTAGAAAATTTAAATCAGATTGCAGTCATTTCACCAAATAGAATAAAACACCCATTAAATTGTCCACATAGCTTGAGGTGACATATTCAAAAAGATTGTTGTACAACTCGCAAGTTGCCATTTCAATGAAAAGCAGCAAATTATCACATTTGGATTGGTTGCTAAGACAGCAAACGTTTGTTTTTTCCTGGAAAAAACGATTTCCAAATTATCAAAACATTTGCAATCGATTAATAGGTATTTTGTTTCATCTCTAAATTGAGGGCACAATATTAAAGCAATCGTCCGTAGTTTCTGCCACTCTTGTGAGGAATTCTAAGTAACGACAACAAAACTGTCTTTAGCAATCGCCTGCTTTGGAGACAACATATTTTGCACACACTGCAGACATAGTGATACCTTATGTACACTGTACTGTATCACTACAGAGTACCTTTATATTATCTGAATTAGAGGCATTACTGTAAGACACCTTGATGCTATGTACATTTATGGAAACCACAATGTATTGTTGCCTACTCTTTTCCCAGCGAGACCAGGACTGGTAAGCAGCCTTCCGGTCGAACACACACACACACACACACACACACACACACACACACACACCTCAAATAATGACAGACCAAACCCCAAAAAAGACCCACTCAATTACCTCCAGCACCTTTAATGTGTCTCGAAAAAGCACCTTTTTCTGTAAAAGGATACAGACATTAGCTTTGAAGT
Organism: Percina caprodes; assembly: GCA_013375575.1. Taxonomy (NCBI): domain Eukaryota; kingdom Metazoa; phylum Chordata; class Actinopteri; order Perciformes; family Percidae; genus Percina; species Percina caprodes. The sequence continues at coordinate 250,180 of JABXJD010000535.1, read as the reverse complement.
GTAGTGACTAATGCAAAGTGCTGAATGGAACAAAGGCCATCCACCCTGGAGTTACAACAGCTTTATATAGCTCCTGTAATCCACCCGGGGAAGTGGAGAGACTGCGCTCCATTTGCAGAACCCGCGCCCAAAATTGGCCTCAAACCTCAGCCTGAAACGCTACATTTGATCTGGCCTACCTCCTCCTCCTCCAGTCTGTCATTCAACACCTTTGAGCTTCACGCTGCTGTGTATTGAGGTGTTGAACCGTTATGTTAAGATGGAGGACCCCCCACTGAATTTACCCACCATGCACATCTGTAAGCACAGGAGCTCTAGGACCCCACCTGAACATACAGTTTTTGAGACTCAAATAAGAATAACATGTTCTTGAACAATAAAGACTTGGTGAAACTAAGTGTGGAATGTGGTTTAGTCAGGGAATTTTCTTTCAATTACAGTTTCAGTTGGGAGCGTAGGGTGTGATCAAAATAAAACCTAAATACACCACTTTACTGTTTCTAAAAATAAAAAACAGCTGCAGGCAACAGGATTTTAAAATTATCACTTTAATCACCCCATGCTGTTGTGTAACACCTTGAGTCATCTGTGATTTCTGGTTCTACACTCAGCTTTGCTTTTAGGCTTACTAGAGATTGCTGTGTAGTACAGACTTCAAAAGGCAGTATCCACATGTAATTCTTACACTACCAATACAACAATTAAACAGTTAAATTAAACAGTTAATATACTCCATTAAAAGTAAAAGTCCTGCATTCTAAATCCTACTTATGTAGAAGTTCAGAAGTATCATCAGTGAAAAGTACTTAATGGGTTAAAAGGTGCCCTGCCACACAAAACCATTTTTACTTGCATTTTTTGAAATATGTTAGGTCCATATGTGTTTGTGTTATGTTGTGAATGTGAAGATAAACTGCTACCTCCTCTGTCAGTTCTAGCCACTGAAAAGAAATAAGGAGAAATCAGGCCAATTACAAAAGCTGGTCAGACTGACATCATGCTGCCAGAGCTCATTAATATTCATGAACTCACCCAGTTGTGCTGGGTAAAGGATGCTGATAGCCAATCAGAGCCAAGCAGCTCAGCTGGTTGAATATTAATGACAACTGGTACAAATCAAGCTGAGTCTTCCTGCAAGCTTTCTATACCACGCTAGAATGGCTTGAAACAAGGTAACCAAGGCATATGTTCCACAAACAAATGTTACAGAGTCCACGGTTTCATTTTCCCATTGTTGCGTCCCCAAGAGCAGCCCAGTGTCATGGGAGTTTGTGAAATGGTCACGTTTGAAAATCGTGACATGTACAAATCAATAAATCAAAAATAACGTGACCATTTCACAAACTGGCCTGAGACCGGGTTGGATGTATCAATGTGTAAGCAGCATTTCACTGTTGTAACTGGTCTGGTGGGTCGAGGTTTACAACCTTATGTCCAGGTAGTTTAGTTCAGTGGTTGCCAAACTAGCCCCTCCCAAAAAACAGAAAAGGTCATTTATTAGGCAAAGGGATTTGCTGGAACCAGAACCTTTTGGGCATTTTTGCTTGATAAGTGACTTAAACTGTTAATTTATTATCTAATAATGTTTACTACAAACGATGAATAGACAACTCAATTCACTGTGTACTGGTTTCCCCACTGGTTTAACCTGAAAAGGTTGTGATATCTGTAGATAAGTGCAGACCTACCTTTGGGTTAGGTGTTAGGTACCTCCAGAATCTGGAAAATCATTTATTGACCTATTTATTCACTCGTGATTCATTTATCAATTTCTAAGAAGCCATGCCAACGATTACAAGTTGTCACACTGAACTAGTTTGTTCACTTTCCTGCTCTCTTTAACTGTGGAGAGTGTTTCATTATTTTGAACAAATACTGTAAAAATATTTCCTTGTGAAGCTTTAAGTGTGAAACTGCTGGGCGTTGCACGTCTGTGATCAGAATATAATGGTGAACTTTGGGACCTTTGCTGTAAGACTATCTGAACAGCCATGAAGGCCACAAATGTTGGCCAGTTTAATGACTTTCCTGTGATTTACGCCTGTAAACTCTTATAAAATAATTCTCCATAGAAAACAATATGGTCCCTGTGATTGTTGGCAGTCGCAACGAGATTCCTGACTAGGATGTGCTATGATCCCTGACCCCTGAGCTGGCTGCACCTGGTGAACTCAAACAGGCAATGAATATTTTGATGGAACCAGGTGACCTGTATCACCTTTGACGCATAGCGATAGGTTAAAAAAAACCCATCTCCAAACATCATTTTAAGGATTTCATAAATCTTTGCTCTCATGAGGGCAATAAAATAACAGGTTATGAAAAGCAAATTCCCAATTTATAAGCAATGAAGTGAAAATGTGTTGATGATTGTCTGGTGGTATGGTATGAGAACAATGCCACAACATTTTTTTTGAGGCTTTGACCGAGCCGTGACATACAGTCCATGTTTGCCTGTCCCATCCGCTCTGTGTGTTAGTGTTGTGCATTACTACCGTTTGTTTTTCCTCCGTCGTCTTCTCAACACAAGTGAGGCCCAGCAATTATTTGAACAGCGAAACAATTATTGTTCCAAAACAACCCAAAGACTCGGAATTCCATAATGTATGAAATGTGTTCTCGTTCCCTATTTTATTACTTTGAGAAGAACGCCAAATGGCTGCTTTGTCTCTGCAGTGTGTAAATACCAAGCACATGCTCTCCTTGACTTTATAGTATTATTTTCCAAAGTTTCCAAAATCATGAGGTGTGTTATGACGTTTTTTGGCATGTTTTAGCAAACAGTGAAAAAAAGAATTAGGGGTGTCAAAATGAACGTAATAGTAACGAGTTAATGCAATTTCCTTTTAATGCCACTAATTTATTTGACGAGTTATCAACACACGCACGTTCTGCGAATTGGGCCTTAGGCTGCTCCGTAGTTTGGGAAATTAGTAAGCGATGCAGCAGTGATGTTGTGAATGGGTAGCAAAAACAAACCTTGAAGCAGAAATGGATAAAGAAAAGGCTCTTTTGAATGGCAAGTTCAGTTTCATAACCCTTCCAGATGGTTCTCTTCAGACTGAAGTTATTTGCATGTACTGTCGATGTGAATTGAGTTACCACCGGAGTACATCAAGTCTCAAATACCACTTGCTGGCCGAGCATACGGCTGATGCGGGGAACCCTCCCCCCCCCTCGCCAAAGGCAGGCGGTGTTGCATTCAGGTCAATATGCCCATCTGTTGTTGCTTGATGGGCTTGAGTTTGCGATATTATGCTGCTAAGGAATTTTTCTCTATTTTGGTTCCCAGAATATGGGATCTCTGATATAACTCTGAAGAGTATTTTTGTCAAGAAAACCGACCATCATAATGATATGATATAAAACTGTGATTCCAATTTGTTGTCTGTAATTACCAGGTTTTGACAATGCCCCTTTACTGTATGTATTCACGTATTACTCTAAGTATAAAGGTGAATGTCCTATGCAGACAACAGCAGAAAAGAAAGACCCCAGACATTGTTAGTGTGCTATTCATTAACCAAACTGGCAGGAGATGAGAGAGGATAAGGAGACTGAAGGAAGAAGAGATGGCTTTTAATTTCCTGGAGGGAGCACGCCCTGCTGCTGCTCTACGGCTTCTGTTTATCCAATGGCCTGTAATTCCTTCTGGCCTCCTGAGTCGAGTTACAGACTCAGCTTCAAACACACAGCATCCCTGCCATAGCAAAGCCTGTGTGTGCCCATACAGTATACCCCCACTATCTGTACCAGTGTGACTCAGCTGAACATTAACATCACGGTACAACCACAGGCTCTAATGACCATAATATCCAGGAGACCAGCTGTGGAAGTTAAACAGCACTCCAAAAGCCTAAGTCAGTTTCATGCACTACATTTTAAATAATTATACAGTATACTCATGGGCATGGCCACCACCAAATATGTGTAAAGATAACAACCTAAAGAATCTGATTGGCACAACAACAAAAGTTCTACTGAAAGTATCCCAAATCAGATGTTGCACCAGTCGTATTTAATTTAGCAAATCCTGAGATGGATTTCTAGGCAAATATAAGGTTGACATCTTTTGTTTAGCGAAATTTGCATGAGATTAGATAATTCTGTTGAAACTTGTTTTCATTTTTTAAGTCTTTAAAATCAATATAGTGTATGTAAAATAAAATGTTTTATAAACGTTCTCATTAGCATCGGACATGAAGTACATCCTATAGCTAGTAGTCACCGACACATCAAAAGGTTACTAAGTCTAAAGTTGGCTTCAGGACACAGAGTGTGCCCTGAAAATGGACATGATGTCTTCTGTTTGGACACTCACGGCCATGAACGATGACCTACAGGATGTCAAGTATGTGTTGTCGGCCGCCTCCACTCTCCACACAGAGACGTGAAATATTATAGATAGTTGGGGCAGACAGACTTCCACACAGACACTAAACTTCCGCTACAGGCTGGCATTGCGTGAGAGATAGAGACGTAAACAGTTGCGATGGAGACACCACTGTTTCGTTTATGTGTCGCTGCGAGGATAAAGTCTACAAGTTGTAGATGTTTTTCCAATTTAAACACGTTACCCCAGGAGGAGCAGGAAAAAACATTTGCTATAAGTATATCATATATCATATCACAACTTCTGATTGCACACTACACATCCTCAACCATGTTTGAAATACTGCCTTTTCAAACATTTTACCAGGGATGTACATTTTGGCTCGAGTCTGTTTTCCTCTGCTGTCGGGCCTCTTAGAACAGGAGCTCCTCCAGCAAAGCTGAGCCAGAGACAGACGGGCAAACCTCCATGCAATGACAAGGTTTGCACAGGTGACTAATATGAGCTACAGGGCCAGACCAGACCCCAGGTTTCCACTCAGTGTTGGTACATGTGCTTCCCATGGGTCTGTGTCAGGCTGTGCGACAGAAGTGGGGAAAGATAATGAGGAAAAAAACTCTAAATGATAAGCAGGTGCCAATCTGCCAGTGGGCATCAGAGAGAGAAGACAGACAGATCTGATTCATGCTTTTATGGAGCTATCAAGACAAGGGACTATCTATGCAGTATTCATACAGAACTATGATTAAAATTAAAGAATTTTGCCTGTTTATTAGTTCCCCCATTTATTGGCAGTTGCTGAAGGAGAAGACAGCAGTTATTGCTTCAACACAGCAGCTGTGTCACTTCATAGCAAGAAAAAAAGGTTGTGGGTTGGAATGTGATCCTTTCTGTGTAGAGCCTGCATTTTTTTTTAACATAAAGTAATGTCAGCTTGCTGTCAGATGTCAGGTTGAAAAATAGGAAGATTGAGTTCATTTAAAGTCGGAAGGCACGTCCTTAAAGCATTAAGCAGCAAATACAATGCCATTCATAGAAAAAAAATATATAATTCAATCACATTTTATGATGGAACTACAATACCAACACACATGCAGTCACACATGCACATGTACAAATACACAGAAATCCTCTCAGCTACTGGCATGAGATCTCACACAGCTACTGTATCCCTTTGATAGAGAAGGTCAGATTTGGTACCACACATATCTAATGGCAAATCTGTGTTTGCCGGCAACATTCCTTCACCAAAAATCTCCACTTACGAGCCTCCGCTGCAAGTGGCCTCTGTAGTATTCAGGTCCAATGCTTGCAGAGCCGGAGCTGCTCAGAGGAAGGCATTCTGCTCACATTACTGGGTCAGTGGCATTGCTTTACTGGGCAGCCCACCTGGGATAGTTTGAAGTGGGAGCGGGAAATGTCTATTTAAAGGTTATGAGGAGGTGGTAGCGCTGTATCTAATGACAGGTTAAAGATGATGGATATAAAAGTTGATTAGGTATGAAATGAAAAAGGGAGATTTGTTTTAATGAGTTTGCTTTATGAAAAAGATGCTAATGAAATGGCAAATTTTTAAAAAAGGGTCATGAGAGAAGTCTCCCTTTTCCTTCATTCTTGCAACTGTGGCTTCCACAGGGGCGATGAGAAACGTGAGGGCGCGGTGTTGGGTTCCCTCCAGACCCATTTTGTGTCCTCGATCGGTGGCGCGAGACAAAAGGACCACAGAAACCAGAGCTCCAGGTAGTGCTGCACTTTCACCGTGAGTCAGGAGGAGGGGGGGGGGGGAAGAATGGAGTCCTTTCTCCGTCCGGCCTACTTCGCGGTACAGTATACTTTGGAAAAGCACTCAGCACCGAGGGGAGATGGGCTGGCTTGATAATGGACACACACACACACACACACACACACACACACACACACACACACACACACACACACACACACACACACACACACACACACACACACACACACACACACACACACACACACACACACACACACACACACACACACACACATTTGCGAGAGTCGGAGAGAGGTGAGGGAGGGTTTCAGGCATTTAGTGTTGGTGTGGATTCACCCGCTCGCTGAGTCACGACCGTCACATCTGTGTAGTGGAAGCACACAAGCTGTGAGAGTGAGAAAAGTTCTGTCCTCGTCTCATCTGACACCAAAGCTTTTTGTGTGTGTGTGTGTGTGTGTGGGGGGGCAGACTGTTCATCCCTGTTTTTTGTCGTTTTTTAGTGCGAGTGGGAGTCTTGACACAAATACAGCACTCTCTGAGTCTCCTTTCTGTCCTCTCTTTTCACACACACATACATATAATGAAAGTGTTGAGATGCTTTGGGAGAGAAACTGGCACATGTATTGTACTCAAAACCCAAGAAGAAAGTCCTGCAGACCATCGCAATGATCCCAGGAGGACTAGGCGTTCTGAACAATGGCCCTCGCATCAAAGAAGTTTGTACTACAAATCAGTCAAAACAAAAATGAAATTGCATCGTCAGTCCTCAGCCAGGTGGGTGAAAGCCAAGTGTTTAATCAAAGAGAAAAACAGAGAACCCCCTTGAGGAGCTGCCTTGGATGATAGACTATTAGACAGTGACTCAGGTCTGCATAGACACCCAAAGGGAGCTGTTGTGTGTAAAAAAAAAATAAAAAAAACACCTGTCCACATTCCTGTTTCTGTCTACCGTAACAGAAGAGATGGACGCTGTAGGTTTGCATGGATCAGGAGATTCATTTGTAAAGTGAACATAATTGGGAATGTGAGGAATGCTCTAATATTAAGCTAGATTTATGTCTACCTGTTGAAAGGAGACACGAGTCAAGAACAATGGAGCTCTTATCTGAGATCTCATCTTCTGCTCACTTTATTTGTTTTGTATCACAAGTTCATTTTTTTACTCATGTTTTGAGATCAATTTACTGCAAAAACTAAATACCTTTACAACATTGACAATGAAAGTCATTTTACGATATATATGATGTGTATTCGATATACATTTGGTTACTGTTTAAACAATTAGCTGATTAGTCAACCAAAAACTTGAGTGACAGTGTTCCTTATTGATTCGATAGATCAATTATCTAAATTAATATAAATCAGTATGATAACTTTGGTAATGTTGTTTGCATTGTATTTTTTTTCTGTACTGATCTATTTTGTACTGCCCTCTGTCTTTGCATGAAAATAAAATAAAGTGTTTGAAAAAAAAATAACGCTGTAACATGATGTCATCTCCACTTCGATATGATCTGGTCACCACAGACCTTTAGCAGCAAGTTTGTTGAGCCTCAATACTGAATCTTTTATTCAGCTTTCTATAAAATGACACCTCTCAGACTGCTCTACTAGCCCTACTGTACATACTGTAACCTATTAATATTGTCACAACAAAACCAGCCTTTTAGAAAGCCGTAGTAGTGCAGACACAAGACTTTCACATAAAGGCGATAAAGTCTGTTTTCCTGCAGATTTCCTAAAGCTTGCGATTCCCGAGCTAATTACTAACATTCCTCGGAGAACTTACAGGCTACTGCTCAGAACGTGGCAGCTTACGAGAACAGTGGGCTCCTTATACAGTACTGTAGCCAGACATGCTCACAGACAATATGCTGTTCTGTCTTATAAGACGTCCCTTAATGAAGCATGTATGGTTTATAAAAGAAAGAATGTAGCAGACAAAAACTCATTTCAGGGGTACCAAAAGCACTATAAAGCTGCAAAAAGCAAGCTTCTTATGTAAAAATACACCTGTTTTAACATAAAAAGGTGCATAAGAAAGAAAGTCTTCTTTCACATGCACACTCATGCTCTCCTCTTAATACATTCATGGAACAGATGCCGTGTATAGTTCACTCACATTATATTGCATGATTCCTAGATATTATAGTTCAAAACGATCAGTGCTGCCTCTTGTTACAGATTTGAGACATGTGAAGTTACGTGGTGCAACTCTAAACATCCTCATATGACCCATGTGTTGGTAAAATTGTTTTAACCTCACTGATTACAGCCATTAGTTAAAGAAAATAAAGACAATTTAAAAAAACTACTCTATAAGTGTCATTTAGAGCATTATAAACCATCAAATCCTGATTTGTGTCACCAGTTCACAATGACATAGCGCCTCTTTCAGTGAAAGTATATTGTTCTTGATAGGATGTCTAACAAATAACAAATTGCTCCCAAAGTTACACAGAAGAATCATTTTAGCCAATAAACCTGTTGGCTTTATGTCCTTCAGTTGACTTCAACCATTACAATTTTGTGGATAAAGGCACAGCACTGAGGACTTTGCATGGTAAAAACATTACCCTGTCGTCTCCATTTAATATGAATATGGGACCATTAGATTCTCCAGTTTGTGGTAAAAAAAAACATTTGGAACACAATCCAACAGACTGGTGACAGACATTGTGACCTGATTCACTAGCGTCGGGTTGGCAGACTCTAGAAATGACAGGGTAACATGAGTACAACCCTAAGATGGGTTGTAATGGTACAATCCTGACCGGCGTCTTTCATCTACTGTACACTTTAGTGTCTGTGTCCTCAAACAGCTCAGACAGAACAACAAAATCTGACCTTCATTGTGAAGAGCAACTAACCTGTTTGAGTTGTCATCTGCTGGAGTGGGACTCCCCCCTTATAATTACATGGAAGCTCTGAGAGTTTGCGACCACATGACAGAGGCCAGGTAAGTCAGTTTGAATGCTCTGTAGAGAAGTGATATTTGGTGAGAATGCTGCCTTACATACTTTGGATTCAATGTCTAAAACCGTAAATTCATTTAAAAAAAACACTATGCTGAAATCACATTTATGGACATAAAACATTAACCTTCAAGCAGAAAGACTGAATTTTTTTAAAGGTGTGGTTATTGTGAGCCTTAATCATGTAACTAGTTTGATCACAAGATGAGATTTATCAGGATCTGAGTAATACAGAAACTGCTGAACTAAGTTCTAAAAAAATAAAAAAGATGCCACAAATAGTCACCACAGCTTCAATAGAATAGTCTCAACCTTGTTATTCCTGTATCATAAAACAAAACAAAAATAGACAATCGGGTGAATGTAAAAAAGCTTGTAACTATTTTTATTGGGGTCAAATTAGAGGACATACTGAATAGAAAGAGGAAACGCCAGATTGACCGAGCGAGGAGTCAGACACAAGTAAATATAGGAGCTGCCAAATATCTATTCCAAAGCCATAGGGGGAGCTCTGTAGAGAAAACTGCCAGCAAAAAGCAAGAAAACGGGGAATAAATGGCAAACTGCATATCACCCCTTTAAACTACAACTAGACACAAACAAAAAAAGGGTTATTGTAAATGTTCATTAAGTATGTCAGCAAAGTATGATCAACTGGCTACAAAAATAGAGTAATCTTTCACAATCCTGACTGTTCAACACTGATCAGAGTAGTGTTTCCTCCACAGAGATATCAAAGTAGGGCTTCACAATATGAGAAAGATGTGCAATAACATTAATTATCAGATATTGTTATTGCTTGCAATAATTAAAACAATATTAAAGTTTACTCAGTTCTGCATTTTGGCTGCTTTCAGTATTCTGCTGAAGAACAAATGTCTTGTTAAAGGAAATCATTTCCAATGTTGTTTGGATTTATGGAACAAATTGAACATTAAATTGAATATAAAAGGCATCACTAGAATACCAACGACACATTTTAAAGCGCAGCTTTCAACTGATATTTTCTTTCAACTAAGACAAAGAATCTCTGAGTGTCTTTTGCAATATGTTGTAGCCTTTTGTGTATATTGTGCCATTTGATATTGCGATGACAATCAAAAAAAAAACGATATATTGTGCAGCCGTAGACCAGAGGTTCCTCTTCCTCTACTGCAATTGGGACCCGGTCCTCCTCTGCCCAGACCACGTCCTCCCGGTTGGTCTTCCAGCTGTGAACTGGGATAGAAAAGTATAATAAAGTTACTTGCACAAATCAAATCCTAACAAAGTTTGTATAAACTGCAGCTTTGTAGCTTGGGTGATTGAAACAATTCCTATAACTATAGAACAATTTGCAGTTGCTCTATTAATGTTTGCAAATGATGTTTTGGAATTGTCTGGATAACCAACTGTGTATTACCCTGCTATGGCTAATGTTAGCCATGAACCTAACCAGCCAGCTAGCCAGTAGGACACTAGCTGATTTTGTCAAACACCATATTTATACTACGTTCATAACGGGTGTAATGTTTCGACAGTCCGTCACCTCAGCAGATGGCTAGCAGGCGTATGCTTATTGCCAATATTTTGTTTTATTGTAGGCTACTCACTGGTTTGAGGAAGATGACCCATGGTTTTTCGTTGCAAATTTGAACACCGCTGCACGTTAGAAGAGGAGGAAACTAGCAGAAATGCTGATATTGCTTAAATACAGCCCCCTTTCCATGACTTTTGGAGCCAAGACTGTCATATCATCTAGATTGCCACTTAAGAAATAAATCTAAAGCCACAATGGAGGGAGAAAAAGCTAAATGCTTTCATTCTAAAACCCTAAAAGTGCAAATCTGTGGGTCTTTTTTATGTTTGTATACAGTTGTGACTTCATTCCAACGACAGTACCAAACATACATATTTGCTATTTTCATCCCTAAAGCTTCTGTAATTACATTGTTTAACATTTAAAGCGTTCCGCTCACTTAGCAACCATGTATTTATGGTGTTGCCTACATGGCAATTAAGGAATTAAAGAGTTTTAGCATGCCGACCACAAAAAGGCATAGAATTACTTAAATTTTTCCATCACCTCAAAGCATGCGTGCGTCCTTTTCTTTTTTTAAACAGTGACCAACAAGAACACAGTGGGCTTACATGTGCTGACTAGTCAGCACCCCCGCTAATGAAGCCATTTAAAGCACACTGCCTAATGAGGGCTAAGCCTGGTGTAACCATCATGTCTGTAAACTTGTCCAAAGATATTAGACTCTAATGTGTCTCCAGTCCTAACAGGGCCAAGGAATTAGATCTAATCTACCACAGCAATCCTGGTTTGTGATTATGAGTGTGGAAACGATCCATTTAAACATGTAGCCGGGTTGTTCGTGTGAGGACGGGGTTCATTCAGAGCTGAGCTGGGCCATGTTGAGGGGAGTGGGTGGTTTCAGTGAACCACAAATGAGCTTGATGGGGTTTGTAAGAGCTAAAGACAAAACAGCTGTCTGTCAGAAGTGTGTGGTCCCAGCCTCCACACACACACACACACACACACACAGAAACAGTATGCAAACTAACTAAGCTAGCAAACTCAAGGTCAGTTTACTAGTTTTTGTTGAAGTTTTTAACTGCATCTTACAGTCCTCATATTCAAATTGAGTTTGCTACTAAAAGTACTTCAAAAAAAAATAAAAAAGATGTCCCTGATGCAAAGATACAAGGTTACAGAAGTTGCACATTTGAGTATTGCCTACTATTTATTTTACTCGTACACCCAACAAAACAGTGACACAGTGATCACACAAACTTAAATTAATTGTATTTTCAAAAATGCTTTCTTACAATAACCTATATAAACCTGCAGAGTAAGAGTAAGTGTATCTTCCTGATATTGAGTTTCAGGCCCTTTTGCACAATCCATAGAAGTTGCCTCAAAGCATAAATCCTTCTCTATCCTCAGTGTACTTTTTGAAAACAGCTAATCTCACTGATATTTGGTGAATGTACGTTGAGTCATGATTCGTTATTTGTATCATTACATGTTCAAAACATAAGCATTTGCTCTTATTTTACACCACTGGAAAGAGTTAAAGAGATATTCCCTTGTTTGACATGTTTCTGTCTGCACACGACACCACTGTGCGTCAGTCAACACTGCCCTCTGAGCAGGGTCACCACGCTACATCAGCTCCGGCTTATCTGCACTTCCACTCACATGCTCTGTTGTCGTCTTTCTGCCAGCTTCACTGGACAGAGACAATGCTTCATGCAGCGGATGACTGAAGTTGATTTCTTTTATCTTATCACAGATTGGGAATTTATCAGATGCCAGTGCTGTCATTAAATGCCATTTTTTTGTTTTGTTTTTAAATGGAAAACAATATGCAAATGAATAACTGCATTCAAAAAGAAGGCATGAAGAAAGAGGTTAAAAAAAAGTACAGATAACTTTAAGTTACTTAACGTAACCCCGGTTCTTTGATAACAGAGTGAGGTGTTTCAGTATGGGAATCGCCCCGGCGTGACCAACTATGGAAGCTCCAATGACACCACGTCTGTCTGTGACAGACAGGTCGAACTGTGCTGGGGCCACGCCCCCTCATATAATCACAGTCGACCGGCTCCTTACAAAACATTCCAGATAGGTTTCTTTCCGTGTCTCTGCAAGGAGGGACATGTTGGTGAAACACCTCACTCAGTTATCAAAGAACCAGGGTTACGTTAAGTTCTTTTTCTAACTTCTTTCGGTGTTTCACTATGGGAGATATAGACCACTCGCGGATTGCCTGAATCTCCCGAAGCCAAATAACATTGAACCGAGAGTCACCAACCCGGGCGCCATCACCTCCAGCACAGCTTGTGCCAGGACGGTCCGGAAACATTGAGTCTGTAGAACCTCACATAAGTATGAGGCGTAGCCCAGCCCTGAAAAGGGCCCATGAAGTGGCCATGCCTCTTGTTGAATGACCTCTCAGACCCCGAGGGGCCTGCAAACCTTTACACTCATAGGCCAATGATATAGCCTCCACAATCCAGTGGGACAGCCTCTGGCGGGACAATGGCTTACCCTTGTGGGGAGTAGCCCAGGACACGAACAGCTGATCAGCTTTTCTGAACACAGCTGTCCGACTCACATACATGTGCAGGGCCCAGACAAGGCTGTGAAGCCTTTCCTCCTCTTCTGAGCAGAATGGAGGCGGGTGGAAAGCCCAGAGCTCCATTGAGGGGCACCTGTAGGCTGACTCCACCACCTTAGGCACAAACTCTGGGTTGGGCCGCAGACAGACTTTAGAGAGCCCTGGGGCAAACTGGAGACAGGTTGGCGGAACAGACAAAGCCTGTAAGTCACTCATTCGCTTTGCAGTGGTTGCAAAGCTGTTTTAAGAAAGACGAACTTCATCCCTCATGTTATTTCGTCCTGCAGGACTTGGAAACTAACACACCGTTGAATCTGGGTGGTTTCATAGCAAACTGTAGTCTGTAACCCTGACAAACAGTGGACAGAACCCATGAGTGTACTCATGCGCGCCAGGACCGAGAGGGACCCTTGTAGTTGCACTGCAGTACGTCTCCTCCTTGGCCACTGGGAGGATGCAGGGACCTAATGGTTCATTTTGTTTTGGGAAGCATATCGCCCTTGGCTCTGCACCTGGATGCGAAAATGCAGAACTGTGTAACACCAGGGCCCCTGAACCACAAACTTCGGGGCTTTGCTCTACCTCTCCAACCTTCCTCCACTTTGTAGGAGGTAGCAGGAGCTTCTTTTCCCTCTCCAGGGTGGGAGTGGCGATTCTGCTGGCCAGTCTGTGGGCCAGTGGCCTGCCTCTGTGGCCTTGCAGCCCCGTGCTACCTTTGCTGTCTATTCAAAGGCTTCACCCTCCTGTTTCCTGAGGTGCTGGCCTCTCTCATCTTCTCCAGAGCTGGACCAAACAGACCTTTGGTGGGGTCATACGTTGCGTCCATGACTCCCGCCTTCTGTGTGTCACTCAGGCCTGACAGGTTCAGCCACAAGGCCCTCTCACCTGCGACTGCGAGCCCCATTACACGGCTGCAGCCCTGCATTGCAACCCGTGAGGAGCGCAGCACCAGGTCATTCACCACACAGATTTCGTCCCAGAGAACCGGGTTAGGGGCTCCTGAGTCCAGCTGGCAGGCCATGTCCTCCAGGATTTCCACCTGGTATGCAGCCAGCAGTGTCATCGCATTCAGGGAGCAGACTGACTGTGCTGCATATCTGTACATCCTCCGAAACATGGAGGCGCTGAGCCGCTCCGTCTTGTTAGGCAGAGGAATGCTGTGGGAGGCTGAGAGAGAGCGCCGGTGTGGGTGGAGGTGATGAGCCACTGAAGGCTCCACCGCTGGGGGTTCGGTCAGCCCCAGTGCCCCCAGCCCAAAGATCTCAAGATTGGAGCAGCCCTTGGTTGGGAGCCTACTCTTAAAAGGGCTGGACCAGTACCGACTCATCTCCTTCATACAGGCAGGCACAGCCGGCAGAAGCTGTTTTGCCGGTGGCTGGGCTGGTGGGAGCCTCTTGCCATCGTACAGGTCTCTCTCCGCCCCCTCTGGGTCCTGGGCTGCCGGCCGCTGTATTCCCAATTTTGCCGCTGCCCGTTTACAGACCTTGTACAAGTTACTGTCCACTGAGGGAGCAGTATTGGATGCACTAGGGGGCCTTGATTGTGGAATGGGGAATGTGGAGTCTTCCTCCTCGTCCTCAATTCCATCCATGTCGAGGAGATCGGAGATGGCATTGCCCTCCGTGTCCTCACCACCCGGGTCCACCTAGAGGAGGTCCTCGAAAAGTGGAGGCATGACCGGGGATTCTTTGTCCATCATGGAGCAGGATATAGCATCATTCGCCTTCGGCTCCGGCCCTTTGGCGGGGGCCGCTGCTGAGGACATACTGGAAAGGAAGAAAAGATGGCGTAAATATACAGCCCTAGCAGGCGTGTTGTAACATGTTTTCCTGTCAGCTAAAGTAGCAACCGGGTTTAGCCCGCGCTAACTTTAACCTTGTACCGAAAGAGTTAGCCCGCTGTAACACGTTAGCTCACTCCAGGTACTCGGTTTGGTTACCAAGTAAATGCTAACCAAACACCCAGGGAGGCTCACTGTAACGCGATAGCCAAAGGGTATAAGGGTTACACCGCTAGCAGCCGATAAGCAAATACCGACTAGCCGGCAGAAAAAGACAGTTCGCCGTGACGCGGACACTGCTTTAACTGTGTAATTACAAGGTAAAACATCGAAGTACTTACTCAGCAAATCCAGACTGGGTTGGGAAAACTGCGTTTTGCGACCGTCTGTGAACTGTTAGCAGATAACCAACCAAGCTAGCCTAGAAGCGCTGAGGAAGCTTAATATAGTTTCTTCACGGGAAGAAAGCGAGAATGTTTTGTAAGGATCCGGTCGACTGTGATTATATGAGGGGGCGTGGCCCCAGCACAGTTCGACCTGTCTGTCACAGACAGACGTGGTGTCATTGGAGCTTCCATAGTTGGTCACGCCTGGGCGATTCCCATAGTGAAACACCGAACGAAGTTAGAAAAAGAACTTGGGATGCTTTACAGCTGGAAGCAAAAAAAAGGAGGATAGATAGGTTGGATGAAGATAGAGTAGGAGACAGGGAGGCAGAAAAATAGGAAAGGCTTTAAAAAGATAGGAACAAAGCAGGGAAATGAAGGTAATAGTGGCTAAGAAAGTAGAAAGCAGGGAAGAAATGCAGTAAACATAGGATCTATAAAACAAACTATACATCTATTATAGCCAACATTTGACCAAAATTCTTTTTTAACATGTTTAAGTTAAAACATCAGCATCATCCCAAACTGAATTCTCCAACATGAACTTATGTTCTCATAATTGTACTGCAAGTGCATTGCACATATCAGCTCTCACTTTTAAGTTATACTGTGTGTGTTTGCACATAAATTTAGCGACTGATAAGTTCAAACAATAGTTATGCAACATTTGTAAATATTTTTTTTTTTTTTTAAATCAGAAAGTTTTTAAAGACAGAGCAGAGCAATACTTTTTTTTTTAACTGTGAGCTGTAAAATCTGTGCAAGCGAGAGTGCATTGGTCTGTGTGTGTGTATGTGTGTGCTTGTTCAAACCTTTTGTATATAACAGCATCTGTGTTTTCCCCTCTGCTATTCACATTAGACTGAGTGCAATAGAAGTGCTGCTGCCAGGCCAACTCTCTGGACGAGCCTGAGGAAACCCCTCTCTCTGTCGGCTACTGGACAGCCTGGATGCAATTAAAGTCCAATATGAGGAAGAGAGAGAGGCAGGCATGTCAGATGTGCCCAGTATAACCAGGCTGTGGCTGCAGTGGCCAGATGTGATCCTGCTCAACCTGCTTTGGGTCTGGCACAAACCACTTGGCTATTAATGGGGGTGAATGCCACAGCTCCAGGGTGTTCCAGGTGGTAAATGGGTGCTAATAGAAATCACAGAGACCACATGCTCCCTCAACACGAAGGTTAACCCGATTAGTTTCACACACCTGAATACAAAAACGCTTAGGGGGGCTGGGGCTAAACTTGGGACTGAACATGTAGGTTGTGAACATATAGTAGCAAACGTTCAAACCTGTGTAAATACTAAGGGTTTGTATTAAATCTAAACCTTACAGACAAAAATGGGCCTATAGCACACAGTAACAAAGTACCAGAAATAAGAACATCTTGCAAGGTTTGTATCATGTATACTTATTCTGTGAGCAGATACTTCTTGATTTAAAGTATAATTTACCAAAACGTTGATATTATATATACTATATTGCAATAGTATTGAAATATTTCTCAAGATTCCTAGCCCTAGTCAATAAACAGTGCCAAATTTAAAAGTATTTGTAAATAGCAAAATAGAAAAAATAAAAATCAACCATCAGATGCTAGACATTTTCAGAGATATTGTCAAATCATTTTCAAGCCATGTCAAAGATTTTATTGTTGTTTATTCTCTTGAGCAAAATGACATCCAAAAAGTGCTTTCTGCGCATAATCCAAACCCCTAATCTGCAGTAGGAAATTAGGTGGTTTTTGTTTGTCTGAAAATAACCCTCTACGTAGGTAAGCTCTGCCCTTTTAAGTCAAGGCTGAAGACCTTCCTTATCAATATTACCTTGGTTTCATTATTTGTACTGTACTGTCCTGTGAATTTTATTCTTTTATTCTGGTACTCAACCTGTTTTTGATGAAATGTTTTTAATTTGGTATAAACTTTTTATGTAAGTGTTTTTATATAATTTTTAATAATGTGTTGGATTTTTTTATGTATAGCACTTTGAATTACATTGCTGCTGAAAAGCTATACCAATAATATTGCCTTGCCTTTGTTGCAGGCTGCACTTCTACAGGACACTCGTTTCGACAAACAAAATAAGCAAACACCTTTAACACCACTTGCGCATGTCATATCAAAGGATCAGACCAAGGCGAGACTTCACTACATGTGGTTTACATCGCTTCATTGCAGAAATGAGTTCAGTGAGGTGATTACAGTCTGCTTTGCTTAACCAGGAAGTCCTAAAAACACCCAAGCTTACCATTAGAGCTCCGGTGGAGATTAACTACGGGATCAACATGATTAGCTACTGTGGTAACACAAGTAAATCATATTGGGTTTTTGGAGCATGCAAAAAGATTCATTATTCTAAACAAAAGGTTATTTTAAAAGGGCAACTATTCATCCTGTAAACAAGGACCTTATGTCTTATACAGAAGGAACAGGAGTGCCTTCTGGGCAGATTTTTTTTTTTTTTTGGCATTTCAGCCCTGTTATATAAAGCAAAGCGATCATCGGGTATTTAGAGCTTGGCATGCAGTTCCTACATCCAACCATGCCACTTATACAGCTGTAAAAGAAGAATGGTTTGGCAAACCAGCTACAGGAAAGATTATATTAAGCTCAGAGTAACTATTAACAACTGGTAGTTTTCTTTTATGTTGTGTTTTTTGTATGGTGTTCCATTCATGTTGTTCACTTTAATAATGCAGCAGTTGGAGTGCTTTCAGTTGTGTTGTCTGAGGTCTCAGGTTTGTTTCAATAGAGCCAATACAAGACTGGATCCAGGTGGCTATCAACAATACATTGTGCTCATCATTATGGCTGGTCCTTCATTTGTAGCAACTTCATGCTGCTGCCAGTGTTGCTGTCCTTTTCTATAGGAGTCTGTCCAAGTCAACTGCATTTTGGATCTGTTGTCATTACGCTCGGGTCTACACAGATAAGGTCCCGCTGTCCTCGTGTTTGGACAGGGTCGGTTTCACTACGTTCTCCATAACAACCACAATCAAAGTCTGCTTGATATAAATGAGGTTGGCTTATTTTACAAAATAGAAAAACACTGCTTTTTAAAACCAATGATAAAAACACATTTAAGAGTCTCTACGGCAATTTAAACAATGGCCTCATTTGTTAAATAAGTGTATTTTTCTGTTTCATGTATCCCCACTGCTCAATTTACCTAAAGCTTAATAAGATTTATATTTCATTACAATTCAATGTATTCTGACTTTCAGCAGAGGCGATCTTAATGTCAGGCAAGGCGTAGTCCATATCCACAACTTCCAGGTTGCCATGGGAAATTATGCCGGATGTCACTTTTTTTGGCCGGATGTCCGTTACCTTTAGCTGTCTTTAGGTTGTAATTTTTAAACTCTGGTGGATTTCTGAGGACTATGGTTAACTGCTCCTCAGATCTCTGTAGGGTGAATCCAGACAGCTAGCTAGACTATCTGTCCAATCAGAGTTTTCTCAACTAAAAACAACCTTTGAACGTACACATGTTCCACCAAAACAAGTTCCTTCCCGAGGCTATTTTGCAATGGCACCATGGCTCCGTCCGGCCCTTTGCACCACCAAAGACAATTGTGATTGATTTAAAGAAAGCACATTTTTTTCTCCCATGCTGTTTGGACTAGCCAGACCCTCCTCCGAAGCACTGAGGAGGAAGGTCTGGCAGAGCGATACTAGTCGAGGCGGAACACCCTTACTGTAAAATGGCTGCATTTTGATTCACAAGCCATATTGCTAGTATTTATAAGTTAGGTGATGCAAACTTATCTTGCCAACAAGAGAGACTTTGTACATTAACTTGTTACTGTTCATTTTATTTTAAAGTGACAGTAAAGTAGCTGAACACTTGATAAAAAGTCACGTAGCTGTAAGCACCAGCCTTTAACGAAAGAGAATTGGTGCTCAGCCACTTTCTCTAGTTTGTCACATTGAGACAAAAATTTCACATGTGTTTCAACAACATCCTTTGTGTGTAGTGTCTGAAAGAGGACCTTAAAGCCCCTTTGCGGTATCCTAACCAACCTCAATGACAAGAATTCCCATACAACAAATGAAAAAAAACTCACAAATGTCAGCATATGGAGAAATCAGGCCACTAATCGTCCTTTGTCACCCGGCGACATTCCTGATGTTCACCCCTGGCAACCAGGACTTAGGGAAGCGCAGAGATTTAGTTTGACAGCCGTGTCACTGAGCTTAGTGCTTCTCAGAGCGGGGCTGACCGCCTCTCGTGGGGGACCCCTACGGACTGTGTTTGGGTGCAGAGGGGGAGGCTGGGGTAAGCTAATATTACAACACAATGTAGTCCAGCCAATGACTCAAAAATGGTCTTTCTGCAGAACAAATTTGATGAATGAACCGGCCTTTTTATCCACTTTGAGCCAATGTTGACAGCTGAAAAACATATTTAATAGATAAGTGTCACAACACTAAATCAGAAGAGTCTTACTCTTTCAAATTTTTCAAGTTCATGACTGTCAAGTAGCATTTAACTATGTCCATATCCATACTCAATATAAGCAGTTAAGGGGGGGGGGGGTTGTTTTTTTACCACATGAGAAAAATCATTTTGTTCCAAATATTTTGGATCGGATGATGGATTTTAGAAGAGAATTTATAAATGTATTGAATTAATACAAGTAAAAAAAAAAACGCTGTCACGTAGTGAACTTGTTTCCAAAATTAATGGTATACAACAGACATGTAAAACTCAGCTTAGATCAAATACTGATGCATACATGAATGTAAATCCCTAAAATAGAACCTCTAAAATCGCTTAAAGTAAATGTCAATCTTTGCCACATGACTAAATATGAAAAATCTTGTCAGCATGTTTTCCTAAAAACCTAAGCAGCTGTGCTAAAATTACAACTAAATCTACAACTCAGCAGAAACTAGACTGCTGAGGTCTTTGATGCCATTTTTATGTAGTTGGTGCTGTAATTGCCCATTTTCAAAATAAAGCGGTTTTGATCCTTTGATTAGAGACAGGACCAGTTGGGATGGCTCTTAAATGAGCACAGAGGTTCCTGACCCCAAAATAGTCTATAAATATAAAATATGTCTAACTCTAGCTACACTCTGGCCAGCAGAGAGCTGTTTCATGTTATATTGCCTTTAGCTATTCCTGTCACTTCTCGCGGGGTTCAGATAAACACTTCCTTTTCACAATCCCAAAGACATCGTTAAGAAACCGCGATTATAGCTTTGAGAGTGCCTTTGGGAGGGAGGGGTATCCTGACAGCCACAGTTTCTCTTCCCTGTTTCTATTTAGCGTGTATCTAACAACTTTCCTCTCTCAGTCTTGTTGACCTGTAAGGTGAAATGTTTCTGCATGTGCCGAGAGTTTCCCTCAGACTAAAAGTAGGTCTAATCAGACAGTGTGGCTCCCTGTCTACGACTCAGCGAGCCTCATCATTTTAAGAGCAAAGCAGCTATATTCATGCTTCTAACTGAATGTGACCCTTATGCACACTCTTTTTGCACTGACTCTTATATGTTTGCATGACACTGTAAAGCAAATGAATAGTTTATCTGCACTATGCACACACTATCAATGTAAACATTATACTTTACTTTGGCACCAATAAAACATGTCCATTTTATATCCAACAACGGTTTCCACAATGTTTGATCCACGCTTCAGTCCTATGTTGAAACTTGACACATTAAAACTCACTCTGAGAACACCAAACCTACATTACATGGTGTAACAGGGACAAATTGTGAGAAGAAATATGACCAAAACCCTGGCTACAGAAGCCAGGTCCAAGTCTGCCGCTGCTGTTGCCAGGTTCTGGAGGAAAAACAATGGGAAGCGGCTGAGCAGTGAACGTTGTCGGCGGCAGAGAAGCCACCCCCGTCTTTTAATGTGACTTCAAGCTGTCTCATTGGCCGCCAGCTCCATGCTGATTTACACCACAGCAGCAATTCACAACCCAAACAAACCCCAGCCAGCTAATTATGTCAGCTTGACTCTGTCAGCTTATCA
The DNA here is from genome assembly GCA_013375575.1 of Percina caprodes. Lineage (NCBI taxonomy): Eukaryota > Metazoa > Chordata > Actinopteri > Perciformes > Percidae > Percina > Percina caprodes. Next base: position 228,858 of record JABXJD010000535.1, on the reverse strand, counting down.
TGGATGCAAAACAGAGAAGAAAACGTTGACCACAAAGGCCGACATTTCAGAGTGTAACTCTAGACAATATAATGGTGGAGCTCTGCTGCTGTCTGTTGTGGCCTGGTTGTGGATCTACTGCACTGTAGTGCATACGTCCGGGGAGGTCTGCGGAGAGAAGGAATGCCTGCAGAATAATTCATATCCCAACTCTGCCCAATTTAATCAACATAAATGTATATTAAATAAATAACCAGGCCTGATGGAAAAATAATTCACTGGTTCTAAAGTCTGTGACATTGTTGAACCCAGAGGTTCAATAGAGGATGCCCCGAGAAAATTCTGGGCCTCCTCTAAATCACCTCCCAAATGTGTTTCAAATTAATGTAAATGTCCAGATTTTATTATACAACAAAATATTAAAATACAATTGCCTGTCAGAAACATGAAGTCTGGTGGTACTACATGACACCATGTTTGATGAAATGTTGACATTACAATATCTTACCAAGACTAATAAATGTATGAATAAAGTGGTTCTCTTTCCTGTAAAGGGTTCAACTGTAAAGCAGAACCCTTTACATTTATGAATATCAGTGTAACTCTAGCAACAAACTTAAGCCAGTCAAAAACACAACTTATAATCAAAAGTGACAACTATTCATCCAATCATTACCAAAGTCTAGACATGTTGCTAAGACAAGTATGTGATTTAAAATCTAAATTTCATTCATGCAATAATAAAGTCAATTTTTTTTCACCCACAAGGATGCACTGACTAAGAATGTAGTCTGCAAATTGGCCAAGAAATGTTGCAGTCATTTGTTAAATCAAGCAGACAATTGTCCCTAATAAGATGATGAGTAGGACTTCTGCTATTTACGTATAATGTGCATCAAAGAATTGCTGCAACTTTTATTTATTTTTTACAGTAGAAATGGGCAATATATCGATATTATCGGTATATTGATATCATGAGACGTGATAGTCTTAAATTTTGGATATAGTTACATCGTGATATGGCATAAGTGGTGTCTATTCCTGGTTTTAAAAGGCAACATTACAGTAAAGTGATGTAATATTCTGAACTTACCAGACTATTCTAGCTCTTCTATTATTTGCCTTTACCCACTTAGTCATTATATTCACATTACTGATGATTATTTATCAAAAATACATAAAATATTTTGTGAAAGCACCAATAGCCAACACTACAATATTGTTGCGGTATTGATAAAAGGTATTCTGTCAAACATATGGTGATATTTGATTTTCTCCATATTGCCCAGTCCTAATTTACAGTAATCTAAAACCTCAGTAAGACAGTGTATTTTTAAGTTATTTCATCTCAGTTTTCCACCTGACTGACCCGTCAAGTCAAGTTCAAATCATGCAAACTAACCTATAGCTATTTAAAATCCACTTAGTATATTTAACAGGTTGACCTTCCACAATAAACAAAACCTAATGTGATCAGTTAACCATCCTTTGCACCCAAAAACGTGACTCTGCTTGTTTCTGAGGTTTAATTCAACCAGTCATGTTATTTTTCCTCTGAGAAACAATTTTTTTTAGAAATCCTTCAGTCTGATAGAAACCCCAGCCTGTTTGTTTGAATACTTTCCCTTACACACTCACCCTGAGGTCTACAAGTTTCCAAGTCTGTATGGCACCACGGAGGCATTTTTGAATAGTCTTATATTTTTCTTCTTAAATTTCCAAATGAGAATAAAAAATAAAAAAAAGGTATCAGGGAATATTTTTGACAAGAACAGAGGATAGCTGTTCTTGCTTTTGTTTTTCTTTAGGAAAGGTCCATGCCTGTTTATCATTACAGCTTCAAAATCCGTGTGACTATTTTGTCCATCTACACTGGATAATGCTCACCTCAGTATGTTTCTTTCCAAATAATATCGGAAATGCAGATCCAGCACTGCAGCTTACTGATACTCGACTACAAAGGGCACACAAGGCAGTTAATATGATGCAGATCTCCACCGCCTATCTGAAAAGGATGGGAACAGTCAGCCTTGGCTTTTAAGGGAACTTTGGGTATTTCCTTTTTCTATTTGCTCCCTTGGAGACTCAAATAATCATATTTTCTCCGGTTCAGTTTGTCCGAAAACTAAAAATGGTGGTCCGAGGTGGTCCATTATTATATAAAACATTCATTAAACTACATTTGGTCATCCCAGGCAAGCAGACTTATTGTTTTTTTCTGTCTGATTATTTTTTTCTATGTTTTTCTTATCATTTCTTAAAGGACAGCAAGGAAAGATGCTAAGACAGTCAAGTATTGTAATTACTAGTGATGCACAATTACTCATTAGGATTATGACACACAGAGAGAGAGACAGAGAGAGAGAGAGATCGATAAACAGTCAGGGCTTTAATTCAAAGAGGTTTGCGTCACTGAAATGGCGTTGATGACAAGAAATGCACTGGATTCAAACAATGTGATCACAAGCATAAACACATGTGCAAAGAATTCTGTTTCTGTCTGTTTGCAATATGTTGATGGTTCAAATGCTTGACATATTTAATGATTCATAACCACCTTGATGTGGCCTCTTGGGGGTGCAACTGAGCATATTCAAGCTTGTTCTAACAGTGAATTTTTTTTATATTTTCTTTTAATCAAATATTCTCCCCCATATGATCCATTACATATACTACTATATATATATATATATATATATATATATATATATATATATATATATATTTTTTTTTTTAATTTATTTATTTATTTATTTTTTTTTTTTTTTTTGCAGAGAAAGAAATAACTGAAAGGTAACTTTGACTCTGACACAGTGAACTTTGAAATCTGCATGCTTTTATCATGCACGTGGGCCAAAACAAGTTTTAATAAGACACAGTAATGTAGAGCGGTCTCATTTAACCAATGCAAACTGAACAGTTGTCTGAGGAAATATATTTAATCTTTGTCAGGACTCAGGCAAACACAGAAGCACCGACCATAAACACTACTTTTAGAAACTTGAGAACAAGCCACGTGGGTTTCTTCAAGTCCTAAACAACTGAGACAACCAGTATTTCTCAAAGTCATTTGTTTAGGCTAGAGACTTTGACTGTCTTAGCAATCGAGCAAACATTAAAAAGAGATGTTTGCAATGTCTGTGCCATCGCTGGAAATATACTTAAGCCTTGTGTTTGTGCGTTGAGCAGTCTTTTAAATAGCAGCCTTACTCTGCTGACGGAGCCGGGACAAAAACACAGTGATGATGAGAATAACAATGGCGGTAAAACAGTAAAATGGGTATCTATGAGAATAGGACTAAATTAATGTAATAATGCAGAGTGTCAGGTTATGTAAAGCTCAACATTAAATTAAACTATCAGCTATTCTATGGCTAATTTAAAATGCCTGTTTCTGTGTTTACATGCAGGGAAAATGACTCGTAAATCGATGCAAATGTAGGTTTAGCCATGGGTGGATTACTGAATGGGCCTAATAGACACAGGCCCAGGGGCCCAAAGTATCTGGGGACCCCCCCTGGCATTCATCCCAAAGAGACATGTCCTATACGGAGTGGGATGCAAACTGACCACAAAGAAACATAAAATGACTAGAGAGACACAAAACAGCAGCAAAGAGACTGAAAGAGATGCAGAAATACTATGAAAATGGGAAAACAACCGCAATGAGATACAACATTACTACAAAGAGACTCAAAAACAACAAAAATGATACAAAAGGACCACAAAGTGACAAAAAAAACACTACAAAGACACAAAATGACCACAAAGTGACACAAAACCACTACAAATAGACCCAAAATGACCACAAAGTGGCACAAAACCACTACAAAAGAGACATAAAATGACCACAAAGTGACACAAAACAACTACAAAGAGACACAAAATGACCAAAAAGTGACACAAATCTACAAAATGACCACAAAGTGACACAAAACAACTACAAAGAGACATAAAAAGTACCACAGAGTGACACAAAACAACAACAAAAAGAGGCTAAAAATCATAAAGTGTGTATAGACTATGTAGGAGAGGTGGTGGGGACTTTGGCATGTCTGTGCCCAGGGGCCCATTGTCTCTTAATCTGCACATGGGTTCAAGGAATCACCTCATTCAGGTCTGACTTCCCTCTAAAAAACCCAGCCTGCTTTGTAAACAACTGACTGTCCTGTTAAAAGTTGAGGACTCCTTGCTTCTAAATGTGCTTTGCATTCGGTAGAGGCTGTAAATCACTACATACAGTAAAGATGTAGACATGGTGTAAATCTTTCGCTCCTCTTTGCCCCGTGGCCTCCTCCTCTGAAAGGGACTCAGTGTTCTAGTCACACCTGCTCACCTTTCTCAGCCTGCAGCTCTGGGACATGGGTGAGCCGAGGCTGAGATGAGAGGCCTTGGACAGTTTGGAGAAGGGCAATGACCCTGCATACCCTAAGAAGTCATGGTAATGACTCTGGCTCTGTAGTGTGTGAACCACTGGTTGTGGTTTTTCGGCCATGTGCGAGGGAGTTATCACGTGCTTAGGAAAGATTCATGGCTGGTCGATTTCAGAGAAGTGAATGCTGGCACACTTCGAACAGAATGAGCCACAAAGCATGCAGTTTGCAAAGGCTAAAATAAACACACTATATGGGTCTCAAGTAGCCGCGCAGAGTACGTTCACAAATGCACTGCCATGTAACGTGATGTCACATATTCTGACTTCCAAAGGAAAGAGTCAAAATTCTCAAAACCACTAACAATCTCTCTTACTGGGCAACTATATGTACACAGAACATGGTGCATTAGCCACCTCACGTCTTACATTAGCACGCAGTGATTTAGCAGACAATATCAAGATGGTGAAATTTAACTTTGAGAGTCCTTTATAGTCCAAACATAATTCTCTTGTAAATGCTATCCTGCTGTCTCGACATTATCGCCAAAAAAAGTTTGATCCATAGTCTGTGTAAGCAAAACTTAGAATAAATACTAGAGGTGGAAAAAGATTTAAATGTTTTAAAGCATGCTCAGACTGGGAGAGTCTGAAGTACATTAAGAAGCACAGATGACTGGCTTAACTAATGTTAACCAGGCAGAGTGAGCGGTAGGCAGACTCCTGTTTTTCATTAGCAACAGCTTGCTAACTGGCAAGTGCAGCCAGGTAGACTTTCCAGATGGGTCTGTCCTTGTATGATTCTCAGCTCTGCTGAGATTTCACCTCAGGGCTGGAAACCGAGACAAGGAAACACGCAGCAAGGGAGTCCGCTCAGCCAGCCAGCCTTACAAAGAGATGTATGTATGCAGGAAGCTGGACAGACTGAGAGAATGCTGCTCTGCAGAGGGTATGCCACGTTAACACCACATCTCTGCAATCTGGCAACGTTTCCTGAAAAGATGCCAGAATTTTAGTGCCCCATGCCCCATGGGGTGTTGGGGGAAGAATAATCAAGAATAGACATACTGTAGGAGGTCTTCTCTGCTCTTAACAACCTGTCCCTATAACCTGAGACACTTTGTCAACTTAAATAATTGAACATATTAGAGTATTCAGTTACAATGCTGATATACTCACATTGCCAGACCTTCCTCCACAGTGCCGCGAAGGAGGGTCTGACTAGTCCACATGTGTACATTCAAAGGTTGTTTTAGTCATGCAACAGAAAGTCTGATTGGACAGATAGTCTAGCTAGCTGTCTGGATTTACCCTGCAGAGATCTGAAGAGCATTAACCATCGTCCTCATAAATCGACCAGAGTTTAAAACTCCAACACAAAGAAACGGAATTTGGCGAAAAGACACGCATCCGGCGAAATTTCCGGCAGCGACTGACAATTCCAGGTGGGAACATTTTGGATTTCATGTTACCTATGATGGCAGCGGAATAGATAAAACTGTGACTGTGTGCAAACATTGTGCAACATGCATTCAATACGCAGCGTAAGGAGGAGAGAGCCGGTTAGGAAACAACTTTTGCTCGCCGCAGCATTTAAGCTGCCTCCCAGCAATAAGTCGGACAGGGCATTAGCCATAACTAAAGCATTGGAGATGTAAGCAAAAGATATGCAACCGTACAGCGTGACTGTGGGTGAATGACTTTGTCAGCTGATGAAAGTACTCAATCCGCTGTATAATATTCCCTCCCGTCAACACTTCAGCTTTTATTTATTCCAAAACAACAGAAATAAGCTAACTTTGTATCCGCTGAAATTTGTGTGGCCTGGATGCTAGAAAGTATCTCATTGCACTGAACTTTGTTAGGACTGAATGTTCAGCTCTTGAGAGGCGAAGTGATTCATTCCAGTTTGAGTCACATCACCGCCTGATTCTTAGCAGCTCACCAAAGCAAACACTCAACAACAATGCGAAAGCACAACTGCATTCAGGTTTTTATTGTCCTGACAGCAGTGTTTGTGACATTTCAAGCTGACAGCAATCTGCAAAAGCTGCAAAAGGAATGTGTCACCAACACAAAGACAGCAGCTGTAAGTGGAGCTGCCCTGTAGCCCAGTGACACTAAACCGTACAATTAATGTGAATCACATGTAAAATATGATTATTTTATTTAAATCTTCATTTGCAATAAATACCATAAATGAGCCACTAAACCTCAAACTGAACTTGACCTTTCATACATAACTTGTAAACTAAATATTAAAACTACAAAGAAATATAAATGTTTAAAAAGGAAAATTCTTCTCAAACCAAAAACATTTTGTGCATAGCAGTAAGGATAACTGACATTTGGATCACATCTATACTTTGTGTTCTCTTGAATTAATAACAAATGGATCTGCCAGGGAGTGACGAATATTGGCTCAACTATAAAACTCTTCATAGCCGACTTTGTTGTTTGTCCAAAGCATCAAGCTCACACTCAGTATTAATACCATACGGCCAATTTTTCGCAAGGACAAGGACAAACACATTTAAATGTCATATTTTAGATCTTGGTCTGAGCTGAATTATTGTTGTCATGCTTCCTTTTTACTGCTGAAGCAGGCCAGGACATATAATTATGAGCGGGAAGAGGAAGAGAGAAAGGTTGCTCTGCACAATTAGGCCAATTAGACGGGCTAAAGTGATTGCATCACTTCCATAGAAGCAAATAATACATTTGTGGTTATGGCGAGAACATGAAGCCAGGTCTATCAGGAGATTATATAACACACATTTTTGAGAAAAAGACTGACACACAATAGAAAGATGTGTATAATTGCAGGTTTTCTAAACAAAGTTTGGAATGCATTAAGACGACAAATACAATGAAGCTAATAGATTTAGGGGTCCCATTCGAATGATTTGAGTCATAACTCGAGAAGGCCCCCGAACTGACTCCTGATTTGAAAGTGGAATCATTGCACGTTTTAGCAGCTTCTAGGTGTTCAAAGCAATGCAGGAGCAAAAGCATGGCAAACTGTACACTTTACAAACAGAGTCCTGTAATGACCAAACCACAACTAACTGTGGAAATAGAAGAGTTATGGAAACAGAGGGCGGTGCAGTGCCGGGCAGCGCGAGGCAGGACGGCATAATTACTTTCTCAAACAATAAGGACACAGCACATCCCAGATGATCAAAGGCATGAAAACGTGGGTCTAACAGGTAAAACACAAGACTAATGTAGGCTGAGGGGGGGGGGGCTGCAGCCTTGCAGGTGCACTGAACTGACACTAACTGGCAGGGCAGCAGCAAGAATATGTTTCTCATATTTGTAGCTAAGGTGTATTAAAGAAAATACGCCAGTAATAATGTTCAGGGATTATAAAAATGAATAATATCTATAGATGAGAGAAAGCATTAACCAATAAACCACAAGCGCAGGACAAATTAATATACCAAAGAAATTGTTAGGTGAGTGACAATTGGAGAAATTTCCGAGGCTGAATCATGAACACAAAATATACATAACTGCAATGTCCAGTGTTCAATTCAGGCCTGGGATCTTTGTTGCATGTCATACCCCTCTGTTTATTTTTTACTGTGTGCACATAATACACAAAGGCAAATTCCTTGCAAGTGTGAACTTGCTCAGCAATACATTTGATTCTGATTCTCTTTCTCACCTTATTTTCTTAATCGGCCTACTTCAAAACTCTATTGCTTGTTTATTGGATGCAGATTAAGTTTCCTGTCAGTATGTAGTTTTATCTTTGAATAATGTGCTCACCCCAGGTGATCAAAGTAATTTCTTAGTACAAAAATTAAGCAGATTTCACCTCATGTGACTCAGGTGAACCCTCAGTTCATTTTGTTATGCTAAACTTTCTGAACATGAATCCTTGGGTTGCTTTGTATTATACTGACTTGCCAGAAAAACAGTGCAAACAGAGTGTCTCAGTGCAGCTATCTGGCATCGTCTGAGTTGGAATTGCATTGTGTAAACCAGGCTAAATAGACTATTAGAAAGAAGTGTGCACTAGAATTTGAATGAACTTGATGTTGAATGTTTTGTTATGTTGAGAGCACCGGAGGAACACAATGTTATTAAAGCTTGCTGACCTTAAAGCCATCCACAGACGGAATATAATTCCATCTGGGCTGCTTACAACTTGTTCCTCTCCCTAATTGTGGAAAAAAATGTACATCAACTGGGGGGAAAAGTGAAAAGAAACAGATTAACACATCAGCTTTCTCATTTGACCTGAATCCAGCCGTGGCACTTCATTAAGAAGTTGTTTCCTTCCCCACAAAGTTTCTGAGCTACACCAGACGCGGATGTTGTTGTCATCCAATCGCCACTTCTATTTATTGACTATGATTATTATTGACTGAGTTATTTAGGACTACACAAACCAACCAGCCTATATCATGCAATGTCTCCATAAAATAATAGGCTGCTCTTATTCCTGCTGTGCCTCAAATGGGTGAGCAAACCACGCAGCACATAACCATTTGGGTCCCAATTTCAACCCAACTGTTTCAAAAAGGCTCTCAGTAGTCTGTGATGGTGTCATGGCTGCCAGTGGCAAAGACTAACTGTCTTCATTAAAGACCACACAAACACAAACAGCAAGGGATCCATTTGAATCTGAAAGGAGCATGCCAAATACATAGTGAAAGCAGATGGATACCGGTATCATGTTGAAAACAATTACAACATCACCTCATAAAAAGCAAGGTCAAAAACAGTGCATTGGCATGTATAATATAATTTATTCAGGTTTTTTTGTTAATTTTCACAATTGTTCCCAACCACAGTCAGACAAACATAATGCCTTCATGTCTTTGCGTGCAGTTTTTAACAGATTGAGTTATGAGATTAGTGCCACCCACTGAAACACTGTTCTCTCACTACTGTTATTGATTTGCGTTCACTTTGACACTTTAACACCACCAAGAGTGATTGACCGAGCTGTTGACACAAGCACTTATGCAGAATTACAGCAAAAAGTTTTATGAAAATGAAATAATTGGGATTAGGGCCAAAATTGACAAAACCCAAAGATACTGTCAGGACTACCCAATGGCTCAAAAAGAGAATATTACAATGTATATTATATTATACAAGCAACTGATTGGACCCATGATAAACAACACTTAAACAGATAGTGGATTTTTGGTGGAAATTACAAGTACATTTCCTTCCCTGCAATATTTTTTTAGCCAAGAAGATTTATAAATAAATACATAATTGAACAATTAATCATTATTCAATACAATTTGTAAAAGAACTTGCGATATATCGTATGAAATTAAGCTGACTATGTTTGATGTTAAGACTGATGGCAGTATAACACATGCAGTTTGTATAATATCTATGGATCTATGTGAGATCATTCACTATTACCTGATTTTATAAACAAAATGATTAAATAAGTAATCACTATAGTTTTATTCTTATCACAAGAATTGTGAAGTTATGATAATGCTGCCCATCAACAGAGCTTGACATAACAGGTTATATAGGTGAATGGGAGACTTTGATAATTTTCAACCTGGACCCTATTTTTAGTTTTTGCGCCTTAGGGACTAATGAGGACAACAGTTTTTGAAATTGGTCCAGTATGGAGAAAGAGCCCTACATGTTGTAGCAACATAATTTCTCCAACTCTAACTCACTGTTTCCACCTCTGTTTTACGATAAAAGTCACTTCTCCTGAGATTCCAGAACGGGACTTATCCGTGAGTGATACAAAACATTGAATTTCTCTGTAAGGTCCTATCCATAATGTTGTCAGGCATTCATTATAACAATCTGTGCATGTTATATATATATATATATATATATATATATATATATATATATATATATATATATATATATATATATATATATATATATATATATATATATATCAAAGATTCCCTTTAAGTTAACTTCTTTAAAAACATACAGGATGTGAATGTCTGAAATATAAATATGGGCACATTGTGAATTCTCAGTTGGTTCTAAACCCGCCTGAGCCAAACGTGGGTTTTGCTGCCTATGATTAAACATCATAACCAACACTTTGATGGTATGCAGAGTTACTGTGAGGAGGGGTGAATAACAGGGCTTGCCATCTATGTGGGTCACTGTGGGGTTTGAATGTGGCTGAGGGAACATGAGTGAATGAGTAGAAGCGCAGGGCTGCCTGTCGTCCCATGAGCCAAGCCACAGCTGGCCAGATTACAAGAGTCTGGATTAGAGGCCAGGGGTTGGGGTAGGGATGTGGATCCCATTGATGTAGGAACTCACTCACTCACACACTCACACTTAAAGCATCAATGTTACCATAAAGACACGGACTAGCTCGAAACTGCACAGGCGATCACATTGTGTTTAGCTACATTTTGTGTTTTATGTGGCCTTTTTGTTGGGATATCATCCAGTAAATGTGAATGATGTTATTTTAAGCAAATGTGTTGCCTCATATCCTCTTAATCTTAACATACTTCACAAGATGCACAAGCCAGAAAGTAAGGGGAGGTAACCTTGGACTAACAAAAAAACATTTTTATTATCTTTGCATTTGGCACGGCACTGTTCTTCTCAAACAGATAATAGCTTCTCGTAAAGCATAACCGGTACAAATGGGAGAATGAGAACAATCTGCAGAGCACACTGGGCCTCTGGCCACTGCTGGCAGGGCATGAAAGCTGCATTACACAAATCAAGATGAGCTTTACAATTTTGTCTTTTGCATCTTGAACCTACCTAAATTACTAACATAAAAACTGTTGTCTATAAGCAGCCACATAACAAAACAAGATCAATGATTTACCTAATGCATATATAAAAGAAATCAACACCAATATAGAAATCCTATGTGTAATTAGAATTCATATGAATCAAACAAAAAACAGACAAATCATTTCCAGGCAAAAAATATGTTTCTTACAAATATTATGCACAAAACAGATGCTGTAAAACAAAACACAAAGGCAGATTTAGCCATTCCCCAACAAAGGGCCTCCAGTAAACTGATACATGATATATGCAGCAGCAGGTTAAAAGTGTCAGCGATGGAGCATACAGTTCTTAAAAGCATTAAACATACAGAAAGCATTCATATGAAATAATGTGCTGATTGGCAGCAGATCATCATCAGTGCATGAATGAGTTCAAATAAATGTGCAACACTAAACGGTAAAACAGCAGCTTGGAAGTCATCGTCACAGGAAGCATAGCAAAGCTGGTCGCCACTCATTTAGGCCTATATGAATTTATCTATTTCTCTAATGCTAGCTTAAAGTCTGAAGTGAAAATGCCAATATTAAAAAGGGAAATGATTGCCTGTAGGTGAATGGGCTTTGTGCAAGATATCCCTAAAGCCAACGTATATTACAACTTAACTAAAGCACCAAGCATTAAATGAGGAAACAGCAAACCCTCCAAAACAGCAACAACCAATAGCCTCAGACACTACACGAAGTGTATCCACAATCAAAACAAACCCAAATAATGCACATGAGTGGAAATAAGCAAAAGAGTGCCAACAAGCTAATCCATACAGCAGCTAACAGCTAACAGGTTTGGCAGCATTATCTTAAAGATGCTCTAAGCGATGTCACACGTTTTTTAGGCTACATTTTTTGTCACATAGGGAGGGAGGAAGGAAGGAGGGAGGGGCGAGTTAGCCTCATTTTGTTTGAAAATATTTTGAATGTCAACAAGTGCAGTCACACCTTTACACCCAATTAAACACAGCTTCAACATGGAGTCTCAACAACACCTGCTAGCACAAGCAGCAAACACTTAGCTTGTGGAAGTGAATAAGTGGTCCCTGCGTCTCAGCATGGAGACATTAAATCCTTTAGCCCACAGGACAGGAAAGCTCAGACTTGAACCTGTAACTCTCGTATGGGGAAAATGAAGCAAAATGGGCTGAAGCACACTCATTGATTTGCAGCAATTGTGCAAAACACTACTGCGATTCAATCAGGTGTCTAAATAATTGGAAAGGCTATTGGATGGTGGATCCAAACATCATAGTCAGTAGTCGAGATGAGCCAGATCTATCGATCACGAGGTCAGCAACAGATCTCATGTAGAACATTCTGAGAGCTGCTCTGTCATAATTAAAACAACTGAGTGTGTAACAGGATTTCAAATTTATTTGGATGGTGGATCCAAATGGATGGGCGTTATCATAGTCTCTCGTACCAAGTTCATCTCGAACGAGCCTAATGTCCAAGTGCACCATGCTCACTTCAGGAGCTCAGGAACAACATAACACAGACAGCTCTTAAAGTTACAGAGATACAAGTTGTATAAGTACTTTGTCCATTGAGTAACATGTTATAGAAAACATGGCAAATGTAGTACTTTATTTAGGCCAAAGAGCCCAATGTTTTTAGAGTATAAATCCATCTGCAGAGCAGTGAGTTGATAATGTCACCATGAGGGTACATTTTTTCTATTCCCCAGTCACTTGGAAGTTTATTATCCTGAAGCTAAGAGGCCCCTGATCCACCTGCATGCTACTGGAAGATGCGAGGTTACTACTGAACAGTAGTTAGTTAGCCAGGCATGCTTACATTTGCAATGGAAACTGGTTAAACACATTCCTTTTAGGAGCAGACTCCTATCCACCTAAAGTAGCCAGCTTACTTTATAAATGTCATATAAAGAAGGAAAACTAAAATATCATGAAGTGTGGAAGATATTTGTTGTCCAAAAAAAAATCTTTTTCCAAAATGTAGTGTTTGGAAAACAACCATAATATGATGCAGTAGGCTATTTGCCCAGAAAGTCAGATTTTTCTAATCTCCTGGAGTATGTTACACACACACACACACACACACACACACACACACACACTGTAGATGTGTGGATTGGCGTGACCTAAACTCTACCTTGGCTTAAGTAGGGCTTTTATAGCACATCAGCAAGCCACAATCTTATTTTTTTTCCAAATCCATTTAGTACATTTTAGTAGCAGGTTTCAGTGACAGGCGAGTGATGCTGAGCAGATGCTGTCTTCACCTAGCTCTTCCAACAATCTGACAGAGAAAATTAATTCATATTTGCCGGCTGGCTGGAGCTTAAATGACCTTTCAACAACAAATCAATTTGCACTTGACCAGGAGTGCAATCCTAGATACAACAGAGAGAGAGAGCAAGGGAAAACCTCTTCATACCAAAGAAGGTGACGGAGAAAGGCTTCTGCAGTTTTTTAATGTACAAACAACATCACATCGGCCTTCATCCCTTTGCAATGTGAATTTGTCTGTGGAGGTAAGCCAGAGTTTGGATTCATACAAACATTTAGAATAATAGATACCAGTAACTACATTAATGTCAAGCCTGTGAATCTTCCACAAAGCTATTAAATGCAATTCATGTATGTGAGGAAATGTCGAAGCAATCCAACATTATTTGCGTTTTGTGTGCTTTAATTTCAAGTTTGTTGTGTTTCCATGAACATTTAAATTTTGGACCCATCATTATGGTCAGCTGGAGTCTGAACAGTTAATTGGATGCTGCCACGCAGTGGCCTCCCCACACAACCCATACACCCAGCGTGTAACTGTGACTTCATAACCACATGTGTGAACGTAGTCGGCAAAAAGAAAACATCAACAATGTTTCCACATAAACACTTAATTGGTTATGGGCAATTCCCAAAACTTAGCGCTTTGTCATGATGCAGTTCATACATGAAAATGTGAACATAGGGATGTGACTCACATTGACCACAGCTGGTGTATGTGTATGACATGTGACATTTTCTCTCTTTCAATATGCGGCCTGGGGTTACTTACAACTTTTTGTTTTTGTTAGTCACGAGTTCATATGACAATACAGTCACAAGTTAGCAAGTGAAACCGATCTAAACTCAGTTAATGAGGATACAATTTCATCATTGATTCTCACTTTTGGGCCTCATTCATAAGATATTGCTCAGGGGCACCTTTCAGGAAGGAGGTTTAACAAACTCTGTCTAGTCTAACCCTGAACTCTGAGTTGATTTACTCTGAGATGGGAAACTGAGTTTTCACTAAACCTGTTTTCTGAACCCATGTCAGTTCTCTGCGGGTGTTTTTCTTCAGGTGGTCCTGATAACTACACAAACTGAGGTCCAAAGCTTACAACAGGCAACTGTGTGTGTCTTTACAGTAATATTCCTTTTTTACATTTCTACACTTCATGTCATCCTTACAGTGGTTACCTTTTCCTTGCCAGTGAAGTTCCCATCTGGGCACAGCCAAGCTTTCCAAAATAGAAGTGTAAATGTAGCAGTGCACCACCCAAAACCAGCCGTCGTCTCAGTCAGCGCCTTTCCCCACCGTTTACAGATCTTGCCTCCTGGCTTGATGTGGGCCCTAACAATAGGGTGGGTACCCAGCACACCAGGACTTTTCCTGACACTGTGTTTAACCATAAGACAACAGGGCTTATTATTTGTTGAGGTAGAGAGGAGAGCGGAGGGTTTATGGGCATTAACAATATACCTCTGGAGTTCCAAATCACAAATCATGTCAACTATGGTTGTACAGTACTTGTTTATAACACTTTTTACAGTGACACAGTGATGCATAAAAAGTCTCAATTTTCATTTTTAAAACTTAAAAATGGCTTCCAAAGAGAGCTGGAGCCCACGTCAATATCCCAGGAGTAGTGCCTTGACTCAAGCAACAGGGTTTGATTAGGAATGAATGGTGGCTCTGGAGTAACATACGTGGTTTCACTGATTTGCAGCTTTGCAACTTACATGTCCCCTTTTGCCCAAGATACCTCTCTCTCTGGCTGCATATGACCATAATCCCCCTTATAACCTCTGTTCCACGTCCCTCAAAGTAAGGAGCTAATTGACAACGACAGACTGAAAAATTGATAAAGGCATAAGGCTGCTCCTCTGGACTTCTTCAAGAAATCCTGATATAATATACTGTATTTCCTAGCTTTTATTGTGCTGGAATGTAAAGACTACTGGGGGGAAAGATATATAGACTAGATATATAGAATAAAAAGGTCTGTTGGGACAAGTGAAAGATTTTTACAAGTGCAATGTTTCTCAAATGATTGACTGTGAGGGAGTAGGGTTTTCAGATATTATGGGACATAAAATAAAATTAAAGTTGTTCAGGGAAACATATAAACATAAATACCTTGATTTTAAGATATTTCTGTCGCCATACCGTCTAACTCTCCCTTTAACTGTATGCTTACTAAAACCAAAAACTAACTTTGAAAAAATTTTGTCAATGTAAAGAATTGAATGAAATAAAAAGTAGGGAAAAATATCATACAGAACAAAAAATAGAACAGAGATTGTTTTCATCAATACTTCTTTAAATCATTGCACACTTGCAATACATACAAGATCCCATTTAGCCTGCATCAAGGGTGATAACAGGCTGGGACAACGCTGTCTTTCAGATGTCAAAGGTCACTGATTAAGTCTAGTCTGTGTCGGCAGGGAGACGACTGCTCATCATTACACCTCACAGTCCACAGGGTGCATGTCGCTAATCAGCAGCTGATGAATGCTAGCCTGGGGTACTCTTCAAGCTGCCTAATAACAGCTGCTTGCTGCCTAGTATCCCCTTAGAGATGAAAGGGCTCTTGTGGATGATGCCCCCAGGCTGACTGCTGAGGTCAAAACTTTCCCAAAAGGTCCCTGGTTACCTGTGCGGATCTCAAAGGGAGACTGTCTCAGTCCTCTGGTGATGTGATGAATCATGAAGTAGGGAAGACCGGCGTTGGTTGTCACATGGGTGGTTGTCACACTGCTCATTACAGCTAAACTAGAGGGCTTTGTGACAATTTATTTGATATTAAACTAGGGATGCACTGTATCCAGATTTTTGGGGTTGGGCCAAATACCGAATCCATTTGTTAAGATTCTGCCAAATCTGTAACCAAATACTAAATCCTACTCCCATCCTCAGTCTGGTTAACAGGATTAACAAGTTTTTAGCTTTTAACTGTCCTTCCATACCTGAAGTTGCTGCATTTTGGTTGCTGTCTGTAGATTTCTTTATGCACCACTCATATTTTTTCAGATGTATTGTTTAGGGTCCTCGCCACCACGAGACAAATCGGCATTGCAAATTGAACATGTAGCTCAACTTGAAACGCCTTCTTTTGACTGAAAGTACTGCCAAACAACACTTTTTCTGCTCACAAGTTCCATTTTCAGTTTCTCACAGCCTACTGCATTGAACAGTCAACCTACGTAAACACCTTCCATTACGTCAACCAGCATAGTGCACGTAGTGCAAGTGCAGGGTTCGGTTCTGTGGAAAAAAATCCCAAGGTTCGCCAGAAACCAAACCCCATTCAAAAGCCCAATATTCAGCTGAATCCGGAGCCGAATACTGGGGTCTGTGCATCCCTGTATTAGACAGTTGTCCTGCCATCCTGCCCATTTTGCACTGGTCATTTGGGGTGGCAGTAGCTCAGTTTGTAGGGAGTTGTGTTGGGAACCGGAGGGTCGCTGGTTCAAATCCCCGTCCGTTTAGACCAAAGTATGGTGGTGGACTGGTAGCTGGAGAGGTGCCAGTTCACCTCCTGGGTACTGCCAAGGTGCTCTTGAGCAAGGCACCAAACCCCCAACTGCACGGGGCACCTGTCCAGTGGCAGCCCCTCACTCTGACATCTCTCCAATTGTGCGTGTATAGGTACTGAGCATGTGTGTGTAATTCAGGCCTGTGTGTAATGTGTGTAATAACAACAGAGTGAAAATTGTCAATTCTTCTTGTGGGATTAATAAAGTATACATTACTATTATTATTATTTTGTGGAAAACACACATCAACATTAAGGTGAGGAGATATTGTGTACTTTTCAGAGTCAGAGTAATTTTTCATGATGGTCTTGTTTGTGTATTAAAAGCTTGAAGGTTATTAGTCATTTAAAACTTTAAAACTTTTTAAAAAGTTTATAGTTTTGATTTGAGTCAACTTCAAGCTAGCGAGCTAAAGCAATGTGGTAGCTAGCTTAACATGTTGGTCAAGAGGTCAGTTGGGGATAGTTATCTCACTGCCCTGGGGGTTGGTTGTTACATACATACAGTATACAGTATGTTACAAAAGTGGCACAGTTAGACAGAATGTCTAAAGACAGCTCCCACTAATGGCCAGCACCACTTTCTTATTATAGATGTGTTTTTGAAACGAGAAATGACAGCCATTTACATTAAACATCACAGGACTTACTTGTGTAGAAGGTTTTGGGAGGTTTGAAAGCAGTCGGGGCCCTGCACAGGCTCCTGCAGAGCAGAGAGACACAAGCCACAGTATGTTGTTACTGCAGCTGCAGCCAGACATTTCCTGGACGTCCTGCACGTGTTTTGGAAAAACAAATCACTGTCCGCTTCCAACGTGAAATCCATTGCCCTTTACCAATCCACAAAAGTATGTGCGTCACGCATTAAAATCACAAAATTAACACACGGACATACCTGATAATGAATGGAAAAGCAATAAAATAGGGACAATTTGTAAGCTGTTTTCAATTTTCGGTCGGTCACGTGATGACCAATATGGAAAGGTAGGACTCTGTGTTTTTATTATTTTCTTAATAATTATTTTGATCCATATTGACTTAAGGGATCTAACTGACTCCAAAACAAATTGTTCACAATACCAGGTCAAGTCGATTTGTCTCAATCTATCCATCATATGACACCCTCTGTCCTTCCGACAATCAATGTTCATTATCCAATTGCTCTCAGACCTGCTGTCTCTTCTTCTTCTTCTTCTTCTTCTTCTTCTTCTTCTTCTTCTTCTTCTTCTTCTTCTTCTTCTTCTTCTTCTTCTTCTTCACACACACACACACACACACACACACACACACACACACACACTGATCAGACAACCTGAGAGGTGAGTTGTTAATTTAGAGTCAGTACCTGTTAACCTCTTCAAAATAAGATGGGCTGAGTTTTACTGGCATGTTGGTTGTTTTTGTCACCAGGTGTGGCTCAGATCTGGTACATCACATCTGGTTTGTGAAAGTAATACTCCAGTGACAGTCGAAGTTGCTGTACTGTCACGGCAGCTCCATCTGTAACAGGGGAGGCAGATGCTAGTCTCCGGATTCTGATTCACTGTAGAGCTGCCATAAAATATTATATTGGCCAAGCAACTGGTGATGTTAGCCCAGTGTTGGCTCAAGCAGCTGGCCCTGTGCAGGTATAGGTTTTTTCTTTGGTCAGAGGTGCAGTGTCCCAACACTGTGTCCCTGATCTCTGTTGGTTGTAACCAAATGTACCCCCATTTCCTGTTTTTGAAATCTGTCCAAAAAAACTCTCTGACCCTGAAGATACATATTGAAACCATTTCTGCACTGCAAGGTATTTTTCCTGAAACATAATCTCACTGAGAGCCTGGTGCATATGGAGGGCACTGTGAGGTACTGTGTGGCACCATGGCACAAATGAGTCTTTGTGTTGCTGTGTGGGTCTTACATCATCTCCAGACTGCTGGAGGGTTTGCTGGAAGATCCCTGTGGTACACTTGACCCTACACTGAACCTATCTGATGTTTTATTCTCACATAAGCTGCTGGTAACTACACAACAAACTCATATTGTTCTCATGCAAGGTTTTCCAGGTTCTTTTAGCCCTTTTGGGTCTAGTATCACCTTCCTGTCCTGTGTCGGCCTCTGAGCCTTGCTGCTTTGGATCAGTAGCTGCAGGGAGTGCTAGCTGGCAGGTCGATGTTGCAGCATGGCGTTATGCCTGCCTCATCTGCTGCTGTGCCATGTCACCATGCCTGCCTTCTTGTCCGCCTGAGCTCAGCTTTTCCAGCCGTTACTCATTTCTTGCTAATTAGGACGAGGGCTCTTGCCGGTCCGCGAGGGAACAACTTTCACATGGGAAGCCCTTCGTTTTGTTTCTACCTCACAGATGAGAATAATCATTCGGCTCTTCTCTGAGGTTGACTACACTTGGCAACAAAAAAAAAAAAAAAAAACTCATGTGAGCTCTGCTAAGCCAAATTCATAAACATAAACAATCGATGGAAATACTTATGAACTGCTCATCCAATAGACATTTTTACATGATCAAAGTTGACACGGAAAAACTACTATGTTAATTATTTTCCTAAACCACACAAGCTTCAAAACAAGGTCCTATTAATCAAAAGCAAGCATAATTACAACTCGCTGACATGCTGGCTGAGACATGAATGACTCACCAATTCCAAATCTACACTTAGTTAGTCGTTACTGAATGGTAAAATGGCTAACAAGTCCTCCAGACCATACGACCACATACCCTCTCTAAGACGTACAATAGGAGTGTTTCATTAATAAGCACCCCAGGCGGTGGCAGGAAATATGACTCACAGGAGCGTTTTTACCGTCCTCATACCTAAACGTAACAGTTGTGGTTTTAACATTGCAAAACAGTCGCAGTTTGGTCATGTTTAGGCACAAAGAATACTTGGTTAGGTTTAGGCAACAAAACTAAGTGCTTAGTTAAGTTTAGAAAAACATCCTGGTTTGGCTTAAAATTACTACGTTTGCTATGTTATATTACTTCACTTTTGTACAGACGTACATGACATAATTATATACATGACACAATGATGCATGTGACGGAGAATTTTATGTAGTTCCGATTGCCAAGTAAAGTTAAAATGACTCGCCGATTCCTTTCATTTTTAAACCGGACACCAACTCCAGTCTCCTGGGTGAAGGTCCTGTGTTTGTTTGACCCATCTACCCTTAACAGACTCGGTCTTCTTGGTCTTAAATGGTAACTATGCATTTTTTTAGCTTAATTTACCTTAACTGGACAGCTTTGGAGTCATTGGAATGGTATATGACTTTTCTGAGTTGAATGGTGGTCGTCTTGCTCCCCCCTAGCACCTGTGATCGGAAAAAATACCCTTATAACTTTCGGCCGGTGAGTCCCCAGACACAGCGTCAGGAAGTATTGCGTGATATCAGGTCTCGCGATGTAACAAATTGCTACACGGCACTGCACACATAAGCCCATTCAGGAACCGGCTAACAAGGTAGCGATGGAGTTTTTCACACCATTGTCATGGCTGAGCCAGCAAAAAAGAAGCAGAGAGCTCGGAAAGCATTGTCGGAGGAACAGAGAAAGAGGAAACAGTAGACTGACCGAGCAAAGAGTCAAGCACAAGTAAATATAGGATCTGCCAAATATCTATTCCGAAGCCGTAGGGGGAGCTCTATAAAGAAAACTGCTGGGAAAAAGCAAGAAAATAGCGAAGAAATGGCAAAAACTGAATAGCGCCCCTTTAATACCACGTTAAAAGACTTTTTGTTTTGCTTCCGTCATAATTACCCTGGCCACTAGAGGGCCAACTTAACAATAAATGTAAATATGGGTCGTAATTGCTGCTTGTACAAATGACCTATGGGGTTGATTTTCTACTCCTGTTCTTGCAGACAACTAACTCGAATGTGACCAGCAACAACAAGACTGTAACACTGCAGGCTTCCTCTGCTCTTTTCTCTTTTAACATGCCACAAAACCTGTGAGTTTTCCAGCTAATAAAATTGTACCATGGTAGCAACAACACTCAACCCCGAGAATGAAACTCTGAGAGCCATTGTGCATGTTTTTATGTGAGAGTCAGTAAAGTTGGTATGTGGCACAGTGAGTGAGGTGACTGGATTGGAAATAACAAGGAGGAACACACAGCCTGAGCCACTGTGGGGAATGGAGAATGCTGGTAAACCAGAAAATCTCCCTTAAAATTACAAGAGGCCAAAGGAGCAAAAGACGAGGATTGGGAGCCAGGACGGGAGACTCAGAAAAAGAAAGAAAAAAAAATACAAGAAGGAAGCAGTGGTAGGAGAGAGAGATCATAAAAACTGAAATACACCCTCCGAACAGCCACACAAAAGGCTGTTCAATGTAGAAATAAAGAGGAGCATCAGTAAAAGCGTTGAAATTGTAACAGCCTTCTAAACTGTTATATTGCTCTGCAGGCTCCATAAAGTTTGAATAAAGCTTGCAACATTATGTCATAGTTGTATGAATAGCACAAGCTTCCTCTTGTGTCTTTTGTCAGAAACATTCAGCTATTTAGCTGTGTGTAAAAAAGAAAGGACTTTTAGATTTAAAGGTTCTTAATCAGAGTTTTGGGTTTGGTGTTTTGGCCACTGAACTAAAGGCTTGTCAGGAGTCTTGTTTGTTTTGTGGGACTCGCTTTCCAAAAACAAGTCCATTTGGCACCCAGGAGGTGTTTCTGGCACCGGGGTGAGACCCAGTTCAATGCTGGTGTCCTCTCTCCTCAGTGCCCCAGAATAACACAATTTCTTAAAACAAACTTTTCTCCAAGGCAAAGCACTAGTAAATCTTCCATCAGGCTCAAGCAACAAAGCCATAAATCAGCATAATGCAGCTTCTGAGCCAGGGCATGTACAACAGCATCCCATTGTTATATTTTTATATATTTTAATGTTTTTTCTTAACCCATATTCAGTAGGGTTGGGAATCACCTGAGGCCTCGCGATACCATTTCATGATGATACTTATGTCACAATACGATATAGTTGCAATTTTAAACATATTGCAATATTCTGCAATATATTGCAATTTAATTTATTTTATTATTTATTCCCAATTTCAAATTAGGTCCCCAAAAGGAAACTTTGTCAACATTTGTTTCATCTAAAAAAATATATATTTCGTATATATATATATATATATATATATATATATATATATATATATATATATATATATATATATATATATATATATATATATATATATATATATGTTTGTTCATCACTTTAATAATAATTGCTCATACTTGGGAATGTCAAGTAGACCAAATGACCACACATAAATAATAACAGATCGATGCTGTATCAATTTTTTCCCATCCATAATATTCAGTGATATAGCGGTTTCCCCTCATCACATTTGGCCTCCGCATTTAATCATATTTAACTTGTGTGTCAGATATCTTTATGTTGACACATGAAGCTAAAATGCATTTGTTAGATCACTTTAAAACCCACTCACTGCAGTAAGTGAATTAAGTGCTTTACCCTGTTTCATCCAGCAGATGGGGATAGAACTCCAACCAAACTGGAGCCAATGTTTAGGGATAATTATTACTTTATTCTGATTCTGGATGAATGATTCTGATGATGAATCATTCAGAGTTGGGTTATTTCAGGGATTATTTTCTCATGCAATCATATAAATATAAAACTTTTACTCTAAAAAGCCTTGAAATGTTGACAGGAATTTCATGTCAAACCCAACAAAGCCCATAAACCCTAATTTGAATCTGATGATAAATTCCTTTCAGCGGCATTATTTCCAACAACATTTTTGAACCAGAGCCCATCCACAAACCCAACAAATTTACCAGGGCTTGTAAGACCAAAGCCTGTCCGGTCTCACTGGGTCTTACTGGACTTGGATGGAATAGAGCCAGGCTCTACAAGTGGAAGAGAATCAGTATGTAAGTGTGCAACTGCCGGAAAGCAGCTAAAGAAAGACATATTCAAGTTAGTTAGCTACACATATACTGTACATGTGGGCCTTAACCGCATGCACACAATCCTCCTTTTTGTATTAGGCAAAACAATCTGAGGAGAATGTTTACGCAACAGTGGTGTTTTGCGTTCTGCGTGCATATGATGACACAAAAGTGTGTGAAATTCAATGTTGTAGGCACACCAGGCAGCTAGGTAGTAGTGTGAAGCACTGCCACACAACACCACCAAGTCCACACGCCTGCGTAGAACCTTCCTTCTACTTCTCGTCGTGGCAGTGCGAAACCAAAACACGGCGAAGCGAACGACAAAAGCTGACAAATTTTGACAGACGAGTATGTGGAGTTATTGCTCCAGACAACCTGAAATTACCAAGCCACAAAGGCACAACAGGATGTGGACTGGGAGTCCTGCCAGTCAGAACACTTAGACACATGGACATACGGACCGAACTTCTTCAGCAGTGTCCTGTACCTGCAGGGACGTCAGAGAGAGCCACCGTGAGCAGATTGGAGCAGACTTTTGCGTTTTTACCCTTTAGACGGGAACGCGATGGTGGAACAGTGTTAAGATTTCCACTCTGGAGGGTGGTTTCACTTTTTTGCATTTTTAAGCCCCAAAAATGCTGTCGTCGTCTAAATGAAAGGCACATCTGATCAAATATATTGTGAGCGTTGTCGTGTAAACAGGGCCTCAGACAAAATGGCTTTGGTGTGATGGGTCTTTTTCTTTTTTTAAATTATTTTTTAGGCTTTTCCGCCTTTATTTGATAGAACAGCTAGGTGATAAAGGGGAGAGAGAAGGGGAAGACATACAGGAAATCATCACAGGTCGGATTCAAAGCCTGGACCTCTGCGTCGAGGCACGAACCTCTCAGTATATGTGTGCCTGCTCTACCCACTGAGCCAACCCGGCCACTCATGTAGTTTTTTTACAGTTGTGGCTCACAACTCTGTGTTTGTTCTAAGAAAATATTCTATTGTCATGTTAGTAATATTGTATATTATGGTCGATAACATTATATTACTATATGTCTTATTGCATGGTGAATGTGTGCAAAATGAGTTTTTTGTTGTTGTCACTTTGGCTTTTTACTTCTTAACCTTCTTACTTTATTACTTTAAAACACCTTGCAAAATAACCGAAGTAAAAACGGATATGTTGATTAATGTGCACTGACTGTTCTTGTGATTAAATACATTCAATCAAATTACATTGAATGGTGATCATAAAACATAACTGATGCTAAATTAGGAAATTGTATTTGCTTTCAAAAGCATTGGATCAATTGAACAATTTAGGATTTAAAGTCAAAGTTAAAACTGTAAAATAGTGTACTTATATGCACATCCTGTATCTCATAGCTTAACTTAGTCTTTCATTTTGTTTTTTTAAACTTCCATTTAAATTGAACCTAAATCTCACACTGTGACAACTAATCCATCAACCGCTTCAACATTTTGCTTCAAACAGCTGTTGACTGTGCATAAAGTGATATTCTTGAATACCTAAACGTCACATTAACAGCACAGAGAACGAAAAAAAAGCTGAACACAGCCAGCCATCTAACACATGTTAGCTTGTGTCTGTGATCATCTGGCTGTTAAAAGAGATGGATGGGTGTCTGTCAGCATTTCAGCCTGCATCTCTGTCATGTTACTGCTGCTGCTGCTGCTGCTGCTCACATTCCACATGTGAATGTGCTTTAACTCCTCCAGAACACTGAAGCTTTGATGGATGCTGACATAAAAACATGAAGAACATGAAAATGTGCCAATCTCTAGTGTGAAAGCTGTTCAGTAATGTGTGTTTAATTGTCAGGAATGGAGAAAGTGCCTGAAGGATGGGACAGCCTGTTATCATGACTATTCATCACAGCCAGACGTCTCTCACTCCAACAACATGACCTGGGAATATTACTGCTTTCATCTGACCCCGTTGAAATTCCTCAACACCTGATAGTTTTGCTGCCATGAGTCAGCACCCACTGATTAAGGTCAGCTTAAGATGTCTGTGTACTAATTCCCAGTGTTGAGAATAGAATATTTGAATGCGGTGGATGGTTTCTTCTGTCTGCAGATATGGAGGAGGGTCTGACAAAGCGAGACTAGTCTGCATAGAAAATGTTGCTGCTGTAAATAAAAGGAAAGAAACTCAAAGGTCAAAAAAATGTTTCCTGTAGGGCACTACCGCCCCCTATTGGCATACCCTATATTTTATTTTTTTGTTAAAACTGTTTCTGCAGCTGCCTTTCTAGAAAAATTTCTCTGACAAAAAAGTTTTTTATTTCATTAAAAAATCCTTTATTTAATACTGTTTTTAAATCATATCAGTGCTGTATCAGATTGTGTTTTAGGTACGCATCATTAACTGCAATATGGGTGACACTTGACTGAGAGTGAGCACAGAGCATTGCATTATTTCACTGTATAATCTATTTTTTAACATCTGTTCTGTCTGGTATTCACTTTTTTGTGAATTGCCCTGCAAGGATAATAAAGTCTACTCATTACCTTGTGATAAACTGTTTAAATAAAGGTCAGGTAAATTAAATGTTAAAAAAACACCCAATCATGTCACCTAATGGTTCTGCTCAAGTAGACAAATTCAGAAAATGAAATGTCACACTAGATCAGAGCGGTGTGTGCTAAATGTCTGAGGAGCAGGCTTGCAGCAGAATTAGGAATTACAGTCATGTTCGTGACAAAATGTCAGCTGTTTGCTAGGTACATCATGAGAAAGTTAAAATGTTAGGCCTTTCAAATCACATTCAAATTAGACTGTATGAAATATGTGAAGTGTAAAATGCAGTGATGTAACTGAAAAGCAGTTTCCAGGCGCGTTTTTAACTCTGCTTCTCGACATGCATTAACAGTGCCTCTCTGAATAGCGCATGTACAGCATGGATAATCAGCCTTCTGAGTTTGGAGAGCAGCACTTAAAATGAATAGAAAAAAACTGTATAATCTCAAGTGTCACATTTGAAATGAAGGGGTTTGTATGTACAATAAGTGTCTTTATGTCCATCCTATTGATTGTGAGTGAATTTGACAATAAGACTAACTTTCACATTAAGCTGGCTAATTTCGAAAACAACGCATTTGTTCGAAAGCAACATGCATCCACATTAGTGTTTTTAGAACATTTTCATAAAGATCTATGTTCACAGTCTCTGTTTTGGCTTTCTGGCCACACTTAGGGATGGTACTTAAACTTGAGCTTTTCAAGACAGCTTCAAAGTGGATAAATCTGGACACACCAGTTTTATATTTCAGTGAGGATGGGTATAAAAAAGATTTTAGAAAATGGGGACGATATTGTAAACCTGAGCGCTCCTTATACATTACTCATACTCATTTGTTTTTGTTGTATAGCCATTGTTATCATAAAAATATTGATAATAGCAGCTTTAAGAAAATGTACTAACATCCAACCCTCACTGTGATCACTCATTCTAAATATCAATGTAGCCAATCACTTCAAACAGGTTAGGTTTTAAGTTAACCTGTTTGCATGTTGAATTTGTTAGAGGACTTAGTGATCTTAAACTAAAGTACAGCGTGGATGTGCCGACACATAAAAGGGAACCATCAATGTTAATAAGATTTGGTGGAAAAAAAACATCTTCTGGTTTGTTTTGCTTACTGTGATGAATGCTGTTGATTGACAAGTGATCTTTAGGAACTGCTGGGCAGATTTTACAAATTTAGACCAAAGGTCAGTATCACCTGATATAAGTCTGCTCACACTGTTGCATATTACTTTCTTACTTGTTCTTTATTCAGGACACACACAAAATGGTCCATAGCACAATACAAAACATAGCAAAAGACAGACAAATACAAGATAAAACACATACAATAAGAAATGACTACAAAAGTCACATTTCCACAATAAATAAAAAGAGCTAGAGTTGCAAATATTAGCGCATAGACTAAAACGCCAATGGTTCCACAATCTCAAAGTGAACCTGAACACACTCATTGCAGGGTTCACTAGTGTTGCAATTGTGCTGTTGAATGACTCAGTTAATCTACACATACATCTGTACATGAGATTCCTGAGTAGAATAGAATAGAGTGCCTTTATTGTCATTATACACAAGTACACAGTACCTGTGAAATGAAATTGGAGCAATCCCTTTTCAGTGTTGACAAATATAAGATAACAATATAAAATATCAAAAATATAAAGTCAAAAATATAAAGTGTATGTAGTTCAGAGAAAGAAGAGGCTGGTGCACAGTCCTGAGTCCGGAGAGCAACTGTATACATATATAAAATAGCTTTGAATACACATTGTGTGAAAGTAGATAAGTATTAACAAATAAATAAATATTGCACAGTAATGAAATGGTTAAGTACTAAATAATAAATAAATATTGCACACTAATGAAATGGAATGGTTAATATATTAAATATTGCACTGTATGAAATTGCACAGATTCCAGTGTCCTTATTTTATTTAATAACAGTATTACAGTATTGCACAGTCGGAGGGAAGAAGAAGAAAGTCCGGGGGCCGGGGTGTAGGCTGGAGAGTGGAGTCAGTGCATATGTGAGTTCAGGGTGGTTATGGCCTTTGGGAAGAAACTGTTCTTGAGTCTGTTAGTCCGAGCTCTGATGCACCTGTAGCGCCTACCTGAGGGCACCAGGTCAAACAGATCAGAGCCGGGTGGGAGCTGTTCTTGATACTGTTCTCTGCTCTGCTGAGGCTGCGGGAGGTGTAGATGTCCATCAGGGAGGGGAGAGGGCAGCCAATGATCTTTTGTGCTGACCTGACAACCCTCTGCAGCCTCTCCCTGTCTGCCACGGTGCAGGACGGCGGACTGGATACATCAACACTTGCAAACATTTGGCTTACACTGCTCCATTGTGGCAGCATTTTAAGCAGCAGCCTTGGCATCATCATTTTATGCCCCATTGAGTTTCTGCATACTGATTTTTTATAGCGCCACCACAAGTGGGCAGTATACATTGCGGTGCAAAAAGCTTTAAAAGGTGTTGTCTTCACAGACAGTGAACGTCATACTAAATTTGGGATTCAGCATATTAGCTTGTGCATACATGATACAGTACTGTCAGTGAGTGTTGCTATCGTCCGACAGGTCATCAGTTATATAGTGCCCTATGGATTTGACCTCATCACACACTTTAAGGACAATACCAGACAGAAAGAAAGCAGGAAATAAGTGAAAAGTTTATTGTCCTCCCTGCTTCTAGCAATCATAATTACTCTTCTTAGAATTGTACTTAATGTCAAAGTCTGAGCCCTATTGGGAGCAGACTAGAGCCCGACCGATTAAGGATTTTTAAAGCTGATACCGATACAAATATTTGGTTATTTAAAAATCTGATATTCCGATATATCAGCCGATATATATTTAAAAAATATATATATATCCAGAAACGCGTAACAAAACATGAACAGATTTGTAGTTATTTATGAGTTTTCACTAAAATAATATGATAATAATTTATTTTAATTGTTTTATTGTCACAACAGAACAGAGGAACATCCAAATATAATAGAAGTTCTGATGAATACAATGTATAAAAATACAAACTTAAGATATGAAACTTAAAGTCCTTTGAACAAAAACACAACAACAACAAAAAAATAATCCGAGTGATGCCAACAGGGACGTTGTAGAGCGCCCTCTGGTGGACAAACTATGCAACGCCGACACTCATAACATGGTTGACCGTTTTTAATATTCTTTTATTAGAATCATTTATTTGTCATTATAAATTATTCTGATGAATGCATAATATATATATATATATATATATATATCAGCGCTCATTATATTGGTCAGGCTCTAGAGCAGACCCTTAGTAATTGTTAAAGGCCAGTACTATATGGACAAAGAATCACCAGATCATCATTATTGATTCGGTTCATGTTCTTATTTATGAATTAACCACCTGAAACAGGCTGGTTAGAATAGAATATAACAGTTTTTTTATTGTCATTGTAGATGTACAACAAAATTGAAGAAAGAAAGAATGTCTGTGGTTGTTGTGAAGTGAGACCTCCAGACATCCCCTAGACTTCTGAATGTGTTTCGCTGTCTGACACTAACCCTGCATGAGTCCCAGAGAACAGGAGAGGCCTCGGGCAAACTCCCGAGGCATGACGCTCTGTCCCTTAAACCTTTCTGACAAGCCAGGAAAAACTCAGGTTAGGTCCTGCCCTGCGCTCCCTCGCTGTCCGTCTGTCTTTAACAGTTATAGCCTAAATATTGCCGACAAACTTAACATGTTTTAAGTGTGATATCACCTGACCGACAAGATATTTGAGCTCAGTATTCCCCCTGTAAATCAAAATCTATCAATTTCTTGAGACATGAAGTGCAGACTGTGAGAGAGCAGGAAAGAAGCATACCTTTTTCAAATACAATCTTCCAGTAGGCTACAAACTATAGGCCTACAGATTATATAACGGCCAGTCGGTCTATTACTGCTTCACCATCATCACTATTTTTCCGAGAACTGGGGGAGAGGTTGCCATGGGGATATTTGCTGGTTGCCATTCACCAGCACAAGTACAGGTAATTGTTCCTCCCTCTCTCTCTCTCTCTCCCTCTCACGTCCTCCTCCCCACACTTATTTACCACTTTACAGACAGTCGGGAGTATTCTTGTAAAATAGACAACAAAGGGTACAATTTGTTTCGTTTTAACAGTATTAACTGATCAGATCAAATGTGTGTGCATCCTTGTGCTGCATTATTTGTGATATTTGTGTTCAGATGTCAGTTTGCCTCAAGCACATTAATTTACCAGCAAATAAGAGTTTTTTTTAAAACCAGCCCCTGCTTCCATGTCTATCACGAGCAATTTTCCATAAAGCCTCTGCACAAATGACTGCACCGAATGGTAAATGGATTGCATTCATATAGCACATTTATACTGAGTCAAAAGATTTTTACAATAACATTCACACACAAAAACACACACAAACACACGCAGTCATGCACACACACACACACACACACACACACACACACACACACACACTTAATGTTGTTGTCTCACTCTTGGAAAGAAGGGAGAGCTTATTGCACAGTTGCACACACATGTACAATATTTTCTAGCAGCATCAGCCCTGCAATAGCCTCTAGAGAATGAGTTATCATGACAGGCGTTTGTCTTCATGACAATACACATCTGATGAAAGAAGAGAGTTTTAGGTGAGGGGTGAGGGATCAAGCAGAGGTGAAAGCTGAGCTCCGAGGCCATGTGACCACTATGATGCAAATGTAACTCTTTTTCTCTGATGTCAGGTAGCCTTAGGTCATCTGAAAACTGAGTGTTATGGGAAACACTGCTGTATGAATGTCAGGCTTTCACAGATGTGGTCGAGTGCCAGAGTCGGGACGACACGACACTAACACTGATCACACCTGTCACACACATATTCTCTCACACACACACACACACACACACACACACACTCACACACACACACGTTTACGTTCTTTTGTCAAATGACCATTAAGTCATTTTTCAAAATCCTCTTGGCTTAATAATAGAGAGAAGTGACTGATGAGTTTCAGGCCGAGCTAATTGTTTCACTCACTTAAACTCAGGCAAAAATACAAAATGTCTGCAGAGGCACTGTGACTCACTATGTTTTCTTTTCCAAGCTGTCAGGCAATCTGAGCTGAGCTGAGAAGAGAGGTTGGGTCTCTCTGTCTTCTGGCACTCAAACAGCTTCCTTCAACCTGTCAGATAAGGCTGCATTTTTTTATCAAGGCCACAACAACAACAGAAATTATACACCTAAATGTATGTTTTGTCCATCTGTTTTGGAGCAATTTGTTTTACAATGGCATCCAAAACAGGTTCAACAGGTTCATGCATTTAACAATTACTTTGTATTTACAAAGCGAAAAACAGTAATTAACCTTGTATTTATAATTTTAAAAAGTGATATAATATGAGTAGCAACAAGAAAGATTTGCTGCTCAAAATGGTCTTATCTTTATCATCTCACAGGATTACATAATTACTATTTTGAGATGACAAATTAAAATGTTGTTTCTCCTAAACCCCCCTTATAAGAAATGAGGGTTAAAGAGGGAAGAAACACAAAAGTAAATTTGATGCTCATATGATATTCTGGACAAAATATGTTTGGCCTAAATAAATTACAACAACAACAAGAATATCTGTCTACACAGGAAAATAAAATGTTGCGTGTGAAAATTCATTCTTGACTTTGGAAACATTATAAGACGTTTTATATTATTCTATTGTGTTTTATATGGGTTCATGTAGTTGGGTAAGAAGGTGAGTTTAATTTGAGCAGACATGTACATTACTCTCCTGACATATTCTTATTTGTTGTTTCAAAATAAAAACAAAAGTGTAAAAATATCAACAAAAAAAGGCCAGGCAAGACAGCTTTATTTGGATAGCACATTTCAGCAACAGGGCAATTCAAAGTGCTTTACACAAAATCAGTTAAAAAATGAAAACAGATAAAACACAAGAATAAAAGTTGCAGTGCAGAATAAGAAATTAAACATGAAAGAAATGAACAACCATTTAGAGAAAGGCAACATCAAAAAGAAAGGTCTTTAGCCTTGATTTAAAAGAACTGAGAGTAGCAGCGGGTCTGCAGGTTTCTGGGAGTTTGTTCCAGATATGAGGAGCATAGAAACTGAACACTGCTTCCCCCTGTTTAGTTCTGACTCTGGGAACAGAAAGGGGGGGGGGGGTTCATAGTGTAGAAGGAGATCAGAAAGGTATTTTGGCCCTTACCGTTTAGTGATTTATAAACTAGCAAAAGTACTTTGAAATCAATTCTTTGAGGAACAGGAAGCCAGTGTAAGGACTCCAGAACTGGAGTGATGTGATCCAGTCTCTTGGTCTTAGTGAGGACTCGAGCAGCAGAGTTCTGAATCAGCTGCAGCTGTCTGATTGATTTTTTTTTAGGGAGACCTGTAAAGACCCTGTTACAGTAGTCAAGTCTACTACTGTGTAGTCACATTTAAAGTCAGTTCAGACTTGGTAGGGGGGGTGAGATTGTTTCTCAGAAGCTTAACTGAAACATAACCAAACAGACAAAATGTCACGCTGATTTTAGAAGGAGCTTGAGGAGAAACTGGCTGGAATAAAATAACATCTTTGTAATTGTCGTTTCCTGTCAGGCGCTCTTGAAAAAAACTGAAAGCACCCACTGAGTCATTCTTCATTAACAGCATCAGTCTGTATCATGTCCTTCGCCTTACACTTGCACTGTCCTCAGCTTGCTAGAGAACCTGCGCTTAAAGCAACGGTACCTGTTGTCTGTAGCAACAACGCTAATTAAATCAGTCTTTGCTTCCAGGTAGTATGACTGATGGTTACCAGAAATAATAAATAGGTAAAGCCAAGTTGTTAAATTCTGAATCTATTTGTAAGTCCAGTAAGTGGATTTGTTTCTGTGGCTCTGTCAACCGTTTGGTCATGGATTTTCTTTAATGAAAACAAGCATTGACTAGAGGGAACATATTACATTGTCATTATCGTTGTGCATTTGAATAAACCAATCCCATGTAATGCAGCACTGTTATTTTTATATGATCTTCTGTAAGCGTACAGCCTTCAGCAGCTGGGAGCAACATTTCAATTGATTTGAATGAATGTGATTGAGATTGCATGACGTACTCTACGTTAATGCTGTGGGATGCACAAATGTTGATGTTAGACAACTGAAGATCAGGTCCATGTTCTTTTTCCGAGGAGGAAAGCAAGTAATATTCAAATATTCTCAACACATCACATTGAGACTGCCTCCCAATTATTATAAAGTCTTTTATTTATGGTTATATTTTTTGTCAGCCAAGCTCAGTGGCTGATTAGTAGTTGAAGGCAGTGTTGTGAATGTGATTTACCCAAGCAGTGTACTTAAGTAAACATTTCAGGTACTGTTACTAATTTAACTTGGGTATTTTAATCTCATGCCACATTCTCCTTCTACTCCACTGTAATTCAGAGATTTATTCAGAAGTATTGTACTTTTTACTCCACCACGATTATTTGACAGCAGTTGTTAAAAAAAAACATATGAGAATGTCTATGAAAAGGTTCTAAGTAAGAGGGCGCCCGGGATGCACAGTTGGTAGAGCGTGCGCCCATATCCAGAGGTTTATTCCTCAATGCAGAGGCCCAGGGTTTGAACCCAAACTGCAACAATTTCCTGCATGTCTTCCATCGCTCTCTCTTCCCTTTCGTATATAAGCTGAATACAGGCGAAAATTGCCAAAAAATAATATTAACAAATAAAAGGTTCTGGGTAAGAATAATGGAATGATAAAGAAATTCAGTTTTAAAGTTAAATTAAATGTGTTACTCCAAACTGACTAAATGTGAGGCGAAGGCCCATTACAAAATTCAAATGAGTAACATTAACATGCCGAGTGAAGTCATTCCATTTCAGATGTGGACTGGATTCATTTGCATAATGCTTTCGCGTATGAAAAACAATGAGGAACAAATCCACTGTCATACATATTTCACAAGTTAGTCTGAAACGGCCTGGAAAAAGCAATATTTATGCAGTAACTTTTTTTTTTGTAAAGATAGCAGAACAGTTAAAAGAATGTTTTCAAGAAATTCATTTACAGTAAAAAAAAAAACAAAGTAGAAATCCTGTATTATACAGGCACTGTGTGCATTAAATCCTGTTGTTACTTCTGATCATGGGACAAATTGTTCATGTCCTTTTGAATCTCTCATCCACTGAATTGATTGCGCCCACTGGCTTAAGACTACATCGGTAATACAATACCATTTTCCAAAGAGACTTTCCATGAGCATAAAGACTTAGAGTGGGGAAAAAAACAACGATGACAATACCATTGAGAACATGAATAATACCACTCCTGACGATTCCTGCTTAGATTACAATAAACCAAAGCTGACAACAAACCGAGACTTTGTTCTCCTGCTTCCGTTGCTGAAAAGCTCCTCATGTGCTCCTTCTTACACAGACTGCAAAGAAGATTAAACTCTACTTTTACAGTCTGGATTGCAACTGCTAGAACTTTCTTAGAATTATTTCTTCTGTCCTTTTTTCTAACAAGAAACTGTTTCAAGCTATTAAAAGATTGTTTAAGCGCAACTTTGACAACCTGAACTGAACCTGATATAAATAAAACAAAACCTAGTTGAGCACATAAGAAATTACAGACTCCTTCAAAGGATTTTTTTATACTACGTAATAGCCTAAGGGGGAAATATCAGTTATTATTTTTCAAGAGTTTCATACATAAAAAACTGATTGAATTTGATTCATCAAGGCTATGTGGGTGTGGCGTGATCAGATTTGATTGACATAACAAAACGACAACAACCATCAATTCAAATGTTACAAAAATTCTGATTGGTGCACAGAAACACACATCATCTCATCCCCAATGAGACCCACCCACTACAAACCAGTGGGAAAAACGACAAAAACATGAATTTGAATGTGTAATAACCAAAACTGTTCTACCTTTGGCAGATTTCGTGTCCCTGTAGGATACCATCGGTCATAGTTAAAAGCTGAGTTTAAGGCCCTTTAACACTTGAAATGTTACAAAAGTCTTTTGTGCCAATCAATGCCCAATGAGTTTTAAACTCAATTAATTTATGTGACTCCAATCTGTAGTATATGACTGTACTGTCGCTCTGTTGTCAAGATCTTAATGGTTTCAGGAGTAAAATGTCTGAATAAGACTTGATTCAAATCAGGTAGAAAATATGACGTGATGCCAGAGTATTCTTAAACACTCACACCAAAGAAATCAAATCAATGATATTTGAATTCTTTGAATTGATTCCTTGAATATCTAGCAGCAGCAGCTACTGTATTCTGCAATAAGTGCCTTAATACAGTCATTACCAAAGCAGATGTATAATATGAAACATATTATTCATCTCTGTCTCGCTTGTTAGTAGTAGCAATGGATACTGTCTCCAATCAGGCGTGACTGCACAATTTTGCCTGATAACAGCATGGGTAGGATGCAGCATAGATTCAGGTTCTTTGTGGACATAGCAAGGGATTGTAGGTGGCCCCTGAAGGAAGTTACGACTTGACAAATATTTGAAGTGCAGCCTGACTCTGTTTACCTCAGCCAAAGCTTAAGGTTGAAGCTGCTACTATTGAATTAGGCATCACAAAAGAGACGGAGCCGACAGTATCAGAGTCATAGAAATTGAAAGTAGAAAACTATTTTACAGAGCTTCTGATATGAACATTTGCACTTTTTTGTTGTTATTTGCTTGATTTTAACTTTGATTGAGCAATTGATTGTCAGAAAACCTGGAAGAAATCAATTAAATTGATCGAAGGGGACTAAAAGATGCCTGACCTAGATTTTCTTTCTTTCTTATTCTTATCAAAACATACTGGTTATTCTCCTTATTTTTTTTTTATGTATATTTGATGCACATTGTGTTCTAGAAAACAAGTCTAAACACACAGTTAAACTCTGAAATGTTCACATTTTTATAATAAGTATTTGCATACAGTACATTTTTAATGTTTAGCAAATCCACTTACATTAAAGTACAAATAACATCTACTACATTAGAAAAAATGTGAATATTCCAAAAGTAAGACTTGAGAAAAAAAAGGCCAGCAAAGGGCGAGTTAATGCAAAAACTTGACGTAAAACATGACTACAAAAAAAGTCCAACAAAGGGTTAAGTCAAAAGGACTGAAACAGGGATGTGTTTATTAACAGAGTGCAATCACAGTAACCATTTTACAAAATCTTTTGTTAGGAAGTTCAATATCCTCGCTTGATTATTTGCTATGGAAATATAATATTCAGTATCAGTGCATCTCTCAGGATAATTGGATTTGTACAGTGTGTTCATTTAACCAATGATGCCAGCTCTAATTAAACAAGGACATTCAAAAAGCCATCTGCCTCTCAATTATCATGCAGCCATTGTAGTCCCTAATAAAGAAAACTTAAAGGTGGAAACATTTCTCACAGCATTGTAAATACTTTTATATGAAATTTAGCCTCGTCCAATGAGGAAACTGCGGTGCCTCAGGCATCTAGCTGGACTTCTACAAAGCCTATTACTGTGTATGAGAAAATTTGAAAAAAAGTTTAAATGAACCAAACCAAGCATCTCACCAAGCAGCTTGACTCATTAATATCCTGCCAAGGCATGGTCGACCCAAGAGGCCTACCCTGTAATGAGTTGTGGCCAGTGTTGCAGATCAGAGGCCAGCAGGAATAGTTCACGGGTCCACAGTTGGGATGGTGCTGACCTTGTTGTTCCTGCTGATTCTCCGTTCAGGCCGTGGCCTGGGCAGTTTAGTCTGGATCAGCTCCTCGGGTGTGTTACCCAGCGGCGGCAGCAGCCTTTTTTTGCTGTTCCTGGTCTCTGGTAACCACTGAGGTGGCAGTTCAAAGGGTCCAAAACCAAACTGTGTGGAGTCCTCAGCTTCACTAGGTGTAGCTGGTGCCACCTGAGATGAAGAGGCGTAAGCACATGTGTGGACCGGAGAGGCACGGGGTGCTAGAATTGAAGAAGGGCCGTCCTTGGTGATGATCAGCCCTCCCCCTGTCCCCTGCAGAAGATCTTTTTTGGTGATCACTTCCCCTCTGAAGCTCCCAAGTCTTGAGCCGCCCTTGTGGTCCTCTTTAGACCCAGAGCAGCCTCCTGATCTTTGAGAAGGGATCTCATTCTCTGCATTCTCTGCATCCTCTTCTTCCCCTTCTTCTTCAGAGGGCCTGAAGATCTGCTGCTGGCCAATGTTAAACATCTCCAGGAGCTGGCTCCCAGATCGACCGGCTGTCTCCAGTCCCACAGGCTCTCCGATCACACCCTCTGCTCCCAAAGAGGACAGACCCCCGGTGTTGACCATGTTACGGCGGCTGTAACGTCTGTGAATCCTGGCCAGTAAGTCCAGCCAGCTATGACGCGCTGAGCGGTTAACAGTCAGAAACAAGAGTGGGTTGGTGAGCAGGGACACCTTGGGTAGCCAGAGGGCTATCAGATACAGGGAGATGGGTAGCTCTTTAGTGTCTGCCAAAATGGTGCGATAAACTACCAAGGCCCCATAGGGGGCGCTGCAGGCTGAGAAAGCCAGCACCACAGCCAGCAGAGTGGCGTGTAGCTCAGCCTCTCTCTGGGACACATACGGGATGGAGATACTGTTTTGGGGAGTCCGCAGGGCCGCAATTATCACCTTCTTCTTCTGGCTGGTGCTGAGTGCTCTGCGGATCAGTAGCATGAAGAGAAAGACCAGAGCGAGTGGAAGGATCACCGTGGTGACATTGTAGATCAACACGTACACCATGTGGCCCAGGGACCGGGCTTGGTCATCGGAGCAGGACGAGGTGACATACACATCCGTCACATTGGTCACAGCGAACACAGGAAGGCTCACCACAGTCGCGTGGAACCAGATATAGATGACCAGATCTCGGGATCTTGCATCTGAGATCTTCCTCTCTAACGGGTACAGCACAGAGTAGTATCTAGAAACACAAATATTTCAACATAAAGACTTAAATATGGGCCTTTTTTCTGTGACATACTGTATATTTTGACATGTCACAGTCATAAATTGTCAGGTGTATAATAAAATGAATGATGGCTCAATTCCATTTAGCTGCCATTTATGGCGTTTTTCCATGAATGATACCTGCTCGACTCGACTTGACCACGGTGCCCGTCCACCTTTTTCCATTGCAGATTAGTACTGCCTCATGCGTGAGGCGAGCCGTGGCTGGTCGTCATGGCAGGAAACTGCCATGACCTAACGCGACACACACACAGAACGTCAAAAGTGTGTTGCTTTTGATTCTCGGCATGTAGCTGTTGCCACAGCCAGAAGACAAATTAGTTTCAAAAGAAGCTGGAGGCAGAGGTTTGTTCTGGACAACCCCCGTCTGTCACTAGCAAGGATGATGCAGTGAATAGTGACGATTCACAGTAGTAGTAAGTTTACACGTCACCTTTGGGTATTGCCTAAGCTTGCTTGGAAGCTCGACTGAGGTAGTAATAAAAAAAGTACCTGTTAGCTGGTACCAGGGGCTTTTTTTCGTGATGGAAAACCAAAAAAGACGAGTTGAGTCGAGTAGATAACATGCAGTGGAAAAACACCATTAGAGCCCTCTTATTGTACATGTGGACTCACTGTTATGGCTTCCTGGTACACTTGTGTAGACCTCAGCCACCATTTATGTGTTTAGTAACACCTGTGCTTTTCTCTGTATGATGAGTCAAAATGCCTGCTGTTAAAAACACCTATTGTCTGACTAGAGAGTTGCCTGAATGAAGTCATGCTGACACGGCTCAAGAAAATCTCTCATCAGATGATTTACATGGAAAGACAGGTGGAAATTAAAAGTAAATGCACCTAAATGCTCACATCCATAACAGAAGCTAAAGTATCCTTCTCTAAAAATACATGTCCACTATTTTTAGTGGGCGTGCAGTTTACGTAGTATGCAGTAGAGCTTCAAGTGGATATTATACTGAAGAGAATAAAAATATAAAATGTGTGTACCTATTATATTAGCAAAAAAAAAAAAAAGGAAAAAGGTGCAGTTGTTTTTAGTCTAATCTGTAGACACCAAATTTCTGCAGGATTGATTGCTAATATTATTTTTATTTTGTTTTTATTAATATTTTTTCTATAAAGAGTGAACATAATGCTTCTGTAAAATACTTCTAAACAGGAGACTTTAGGGGGAAAATGAACAATTATGAATTGAGAATACAAAATTCAGAGGCATTTCTATTGAAATTTAGCTAATTTATATGTGCTAATAATAGCATAATTTATCAATCCAAAAAAAGGTGTTTTTAATATGAAATTAATATTGTCTTTCTTGATGGAAGTGCATTTCTGAAATAATGCTATAACCTGAAAAATTAGTGCAACATAAAATCCTGTAAGCCCGTTATAAAATAGAGGCAAAAACAAAATTGTGCATATTTAACATTTTATTGGAATGGGATGAAAGGATGTTCTGTCTGTGGAGTAATTAACTTATGCAGAAGTTGAAATCATGCGAGTGTGTTTAACGCACACCCACAGACACATAACTAGATCTCCTCATATCCACCTTAAAGATAATAGGATGTAGATTGTCTGTCATCCTTGTGTGAAGGACTTGCTTATTTGTCTCTTCATTATTACATGCTAGTGTATGAGTGTGTGTGTGTGTGTGTGTGTGTGTGTGTGTGTGTGTGTGTGTGTGTGTGTGTGTGTGTGTGTGCACGAGCCATTAACTGCTGCAGTCTCAGCCCCACTGTATACACATCCTCGATTGCCCTCCTTGAGAATAAATAATTCATCGGTTTGATACAGCATTCTGATTGAGTTGCTATGGAGGCAAAATGAGCTTCAGTGAAACCAAGGCTGAGGCAAGGCTGCAATAATTCACGATCTGACTGCAATCGCCATAAAAGAATTAATGAAACACTTAAATGTCGTGGTAAAGTCCTGCATGGTTTTTATATTATGGCGAATGAGGCTTAATAGTGTGGTAGACTGTATATATACTGCAGTCATCAAATATTCATGTTTTGTACGGACGTTTGTACATAATACATAATACAAGTCTCATACAGTTTTAGTAAACTACAGGATTAAATGAATGAATAGAGTTGGTATGAATTAAATATACAGAATAAGAGGGCTTCTGTGCTTTGAACTTGCAAACAGCAGGGATGTAATTTATGCCAACAATATTTATTTTTTTAGGATACCGCTAGGTTTGTGTAGTCCGTCTGGGTTAGAGGTATCACTGCTGCCACAGCTGACATATCTGTTAAAGAATGAGTGTCAGACAAAGAATTTTATTTTCTGGTAAGTTTAATTTTAACTACGGAAAATGAAAATGTCCTACATCCATATATATTATGCTACACAAATATATTACTTAACGTCCTCTGTCAGTACAGACTGTTCCACAAACAGTTATGAGACAGGAGTCGATAGTGTGGAAGTATTGTCCCATTACAGACTCAACTAGCTTGATAACAAACAGTTAGCAAGCTTGGAAAACTTTTCTTCCCCTTAAATAACTCTTTAATGACAAAATAGGCCGAAGCTACAGCAGCATAATGTGACTGACTAGTGCTAGCACATTTCCAGCTAGTTAGTGTGTTAGTACAGTAGTTAACCAGCCAGCCAACATGTCTTTGAATTTGGTGGTTAGAATCACACAGGAAGTAGTATCGCGTTGCCAGACCTCTACAGTGCTGTGTCAGCGCTGGAGTATGGTC
Organism: Percina caprodes; assembly: GCA_013375575.1. NCBI lineage: Eukaryota > Metazoa > Chordata > Actinopteri > Perciformes > Percidae > Percina > Percina caprodes. The sequence continues at coordinate 188,785 of JABXJD010000535.1, read as the reverse complement.
GGGTTGCACAAGTCAACTTAACATTCTGGTATAAGTGAAAAATGCTAATGGTTATTTGTATTTCTTTAAACCGCTCACAACTGTCAAGCCCCAGATGCAGCAATGGTGCCCTTGCAAAAACAGATAGCGGAAGGAAAAGAACAGCCTGACATCCGGCACGCGAGAGACGCTGCTCATGGCTTTATACCCCACATTGTACATCCAGTGAGCCAATCTACATTACTTGTTTAATTTCACATAGCCTATTGTGTTTTATGAGACAAATTTGTTTCTTTAATGACAGATTTTAGGCAAGAAACAAATAAAATCAGGGTTAGGTAGCCTATAAGATAACTGGCGGTGTAGAAAAGGCTTTACATGTTTAGAGAAAAAAACAATAACAGAACATTTAATTGAACATAACTAATAATTTATGGGGGGTTTTAAATACTCAGGAGAATTACTGTAAGGGAGGTTAGAGTCTTATTATCTAAACATACAGCTATGGTAGTGGGGGCAATAGAAGTAGCAACACTGCCAGTAGAATATCTAATTCAATTATTGGTAGTGATACTAAAATACTGTTTAAGTCAAGTTTAATGTGACTGAGGAAGTCATAGTTGAGCTTCCAGATCAGTAGGGGCATGATCATCAGCATTAGTGTAAGATCATACTGTATGTGGGCAGCAGTTGCCATCTCAGGCTGCTTTTGGCTGCAGCTTTTGGCACTGTAGGGAGGACTGGGACACGTCTGCTCAGCATGGCATACACATGCTCCATCGATCACCGCCCCCTACCCGTCTCGTCCACACCACGGGGTGTAGCTGGAGATTGAAAAATACTTTTTTTCCTACAACAAAAAAATATTCCAGAGTGGCTCCACTTGTGCAATGTGGATGTTTGTACTTCCATGTCAGAAAACTGACTCAGCCAAGCACTGTATTGATCATAGAATCGATTTGAACCATCCACTTCTCTCAAACGTGAGTGGGAGGTACCCTGCAGGTACTGGCTGCATAGTATAAGTGAGCAAAAAAAAAAAAAAAACATTGCTCTTGTCCTACTCAGGGACAGATTGCTCTTTTTACTTATGTTATAAGATGTGGATTTTAATTTTAAATGTTAGCCACAATGATCTATGACTGTATTATCTTGGTCTACATGAACTATGCGTGTAAATTAGTAAGTATTTTATGTTTTCTGAACTGACCTGTCAAGTGCGATGGCACTGAAACTGAGCACAGTGACCGAGCAGAACAGCTTATGGAGGAACTTGATGACCTTGCAGAGCAGCAGAGTGTGAAGCCACCAGCAGCAGCGAGGGCTGGCTCCAAGCGCCATGTCGAAGGGAACGCACACTAGGCCGGCGCAGATACCCGAGCATGCCAGGTTCTTGATGAATCGGTTGGTCACAGATTTAAAGACATTCGTGCAGCAGGTGCACCACAACACAGTGGCATTTCCTGTGGAGAGAAGGGAAGCAGAGACTTAGAATAACATCAAAAACACTGTTTGCCCTCTGACTTCCTTTTTAGAAAAATGGAATTTGTTGCATCTTTCTATTTCTAGCTAAGTTTTTTTTTTTTTACTTAGTCACATGCCTTTTAACAAACCACATAAACTCAAAGGTGTCCTTTTCATTGGACAGAGTTTTAGTAACCTGGTAGATGAGCCGTAACCCAAGACATTTTCTTTAGTCCTCCTCTAAGATGCAAAGACTTGATGGCCCAGAGGTCTTTCAGCTATTTCTTCAGGAAAAAGCCTTCCAATCTGCTTCACCAAATCCTGTCTAGCTATCTATCTATCTATCTATCTATCTATCTATCTATCTATCTATCTATCTATCTATCTATATTCATATGTTTCAAAAAATACCAATAAAGATTATGTCTTAAACTGTGGTTTTGTGATTTGTAACAACAAGAACAATTCTAAGAATGATTTGATTTAGTGCTGAATTTTTGCACACAAGTAATCAACATAATTGTTATCCTTAAGTATACGCACACTAATGCAGATAGAAATGTAAGAGCTCTTTGCAGGGTGAAGAAATCAGTTGAACCTAAACCGAGTGAGACAGCACACGATCAGGTTCAAGCAAGGAGACACTAGCGTTTCTGTTAAGATCCCTCCATAATTTGGAGCGATGAGTGAGTAATGATTGTTAATTAGGTTTAAAAAGGTGAACTTTATACTCCCTGCGAAGCCCTGGCGGATGTCAGGTCACACAGGGCTGCGTGTGATACAAGCCTCTCCAAATGTAATTAGACCCACAGTGTTAGCTGTGCTCTGATTGTCAGAGACAGAGCAAGATGTTCTCTGGTGAGGACAACTGCCATTTCTTCCTCAGGTTATTTGTTTCTGATGTCTGTAAATGTTCAGGACACAGTCAGAAAAAAAGCACTCACCATCAATTGCAAGAAAAAGAACAGGTTATTACACCCTGCTATGAAAGCAAGGTTAGATATATAAATAAATGATGGTGTATTTGGCTGTGGAAATTTGGCCTGAGAGGTTTTAGATGGAGCTGCAAGAAGCTGTTTTTAGGTGAACATGGTGTGCTTTCCTGCTAGTTTCAAACTGGGCAGGATTTCAGAGCAGCACAGAGGCGTAGTATTTCAGGGAAACCCTAATTAATTAATGCTAATTAACGCTCAGCCTCCATATTCTGTGAGGCTGACTCACATGGGATAATACAATTAGCACAAATACTCATTGTTTAAAATGCATCCTTACATAAAACAGGATGTTTACAGCAACCATATATTCAGATTCCTACATGCACAGATTCTAGTGTATATTCTAGTGTGTATCTAGTGATATTTTACAAAACAACTCATATTGTCAACATTGTTTGCCAATCCCCTTTTAAAACAGGTGCAAATGACTATGTTACAAAGACCAGTCATGGTAAAAAGAAAACATTATTGACTGTTGATAGGAAAAGTGATGTAAACAGCGGCATTCTGTGTCAAACATGTTTTGCGTCCATACTGGGGTCTCCCATAGAATTCTTTGGCTATAATTAAAACAATTTCCCACTTAAACGAAGACTAAAGAGGGAGCATGCTCATTTTTATTTAAATACTAATTAACACTTAAGTAATTTCCTTATATCCTATTTAAGCATTAAGGTGTTTATTAAGCCTAGACAAACTACATAAATAAGAATTGACGTGCTTTTTGAGAATATCTATAAAAAACAATTATTTATTTAGATAGCAGTTTTTAAACCAAGGTTTACAAAGTGCATCATCACATAACCGTAAGTCATAAAGTCTGCCCTCGTAGGTGCCGTCAGATAGACAACAATGATAACTCTACTCTTTTATAATCAGAGCCTGCATTGTCAGTAAAATCACGTTGTCCTTTTGTTCCTGAAATACTCGCGTAGCACTTGTGGAACACCTTGGCAATCATACTCACAGCAGCCAATGGGGAGAAAAAGCACACACTTAAAATGATTGTTTGTTCCACTTAACAAAGAGCTGTCCAACTACACATGAAAAACTCGAAATACTTAAAAAAAATGCTTTGTTTGTGTACTTTATACACTGTCTACTTTACACACATGAAAGTAAGTTGTGTCATCTCTGGATTGGTGTTAATAAACTGCTGTTATCAGTGAAGCAACTAATCCAGGTGTCAAAAACATAGCAGCATTAGTTGATAAAATTCAAAGTGTGAAACAAAGTGTGTCATTAACACACTTAACACGTTCTTAGTTAAATCCCTGTGCTGTTCTAATTACTTCAGTTTCAATGAGTAACTTATTTAAACACCGTAACCAACAGAGGAAATAGAATCCACATACTGTAATTTCTCACAGACATGATTAATTAATAATCTTATTATTCAGTAATAATAATAATAACTAATTACATTTATGTAGCGCTTTATCATTGACACTCAAAGTGCTGCGGAGGGGACTACTCTCTATCATCACCAATGTGTAGCACCCACCTGGGTGATGCATGGCGGCCGCCAGACGCTCACCACATATCAGCTTGGTAGAGAGGGAGGGGAGCATATGTTACTGGCATATATTAGCTGCTGCCATGCACACTGTGGCTCATTAATGAGTTTTACAATCAAACGTCTGTGCTTTATTGGGGAAAAAAGGATAACTCTCTGCTGATTAATAGGAATGTTAGCTTAAAAATTTTTGGGGGAAATACACAGTTAGCCTAGCTTAGCATAAAGACCGGAGGCCAGGGTAAACAGCCAGCCTGGCTAAGTGAATAAGTCCAAAGTTAATGAGTTCATTTTAGGGGTGTCAGTATTTGTAATTTTAAACTTTGATGAGTGTTAACTTAGTTTTTTCCTCCTGCCTCTAGTCATTATGCTATGTTATGCTAAGCTAAGTGAATCATCGGCTGGCTCCTAATGTTTTGTAACTCTTTTGGTTTGTAATCATAATTTGTTTGTTTGTCAGTGAATTGAAACACAACCCATATGAGTATTAATGTGTTGAAGATGAAATTATTTTTATTAAGGTTGCCACGTTTCATGTAGAAAAATAAAGGACACCAAAGATATGTTTATCAAAACAATGTTGATTTCTAACGGACGTGTGGCTTCTTCAGGAACGGGACGCATTATCTTATTTTGAAATATGGGACAATTCCATATTTTAAGGGACAGGTCGCCACCCTACTGTTATTACAGAAGAAACCAAACATATTTTAAACATTACCCATCTGTCATTTGGGTTTGTCTCCAAAGATACAGTCAAGTTGCAGTCTCTGATACTCTCAGATAGACAGTGTAGAATTAATTCAAATTAATTTACTTGTGAGGTATAAGGAGGAAAATGTATAATAATGGGTTATTAACGCCAACAAAAAGTGATACTAACAACACTATGCATGAGGTCGCATTATCTTTTCACCTCTACACCTCTCTTTGCCTCAGCAAGGAAAGTATAAAGATATACACTACCAGTCAAAGGTTTAGGGTCACTTAAAAATGTCTATACCACTCCATTACAGACAGAATACCAGCTGATCTGAGTGGGTGGCTGATCTTTAATGCAATATCTACATTGCCCATTATCATCCAATGTTCCAAAGACACATTCTGCTTACTAATCTGATATCATTTTAAAAAACTAACTGAGAAAACATTGGAGAAACATTTTGCAATTATGTAAGCACATAATGTAATCTGAAAACTGCTGCCCTGGTTAAAAAAAAGAATGCAACTCATCTCAGCTGGTATTATGTCTTTAATGGAGTGCAATGGAAATTTCTAGGTGACCCCAAACATTTGACCGGTAGTGTACATCCAGCATATTTTTTATTGCCTGTAACTTCTTTTTTATGCCTGTGCATAATGTATTAACCATGTACAAAACATTAACTGTTTTGTGTGCATGTACCATACACTGCGTACACTACAGATTTATTTTTGGAGATGGAAAGAAATGAAAACCTCCCCATATCAGGACAACAAAAGTGCCTACATGATGGAACTGACATACAGTACAGTGGGGCTCGAAAGTTTGGGCACCCCAGGTAAAAATTCGTATTAATGTGCATAAAGAAGCCAAGAAAAGATGGAACAATCTCCAAAAGGCATCAACTGACAGATTAGACATTCGTATAATATGTCACAAAAAGTTAGATTTTATTTTCATCATTTACACTTTCAAAATAACAGAAAACAAAAAAATGACATCTGCAAAAGTATGGGCCCCTGCAGAGTTTCTAGCATGCACCGCCCCCTTTGGAAAGCTGAGACCTGCCAGTGTCATGGATTGTTCTCAATCATCGACTGGAAAGACCAGGTGATGTCAATCTTAAGGTTTTAAATGCCCAGACTCATCTTGCCCCCCCCACCCCAACAATCAGCACCATGGCTTCTTCGAAGCTGAAACTGAAAATAGTTGACGCTCACAAAGCAGGAGAAGGCTATAAGAAGATAGCAAAGGGTTTTCAGATGCCAATATCCTCTGTTCAGAATGTAATCAAGAAATGGCAGTCATCAGGAACAGTGGAAGTTAAAGCAAGATCTGGAAGACCAAGAAAAATATCAGACAGAACAGCTCGCAGGATCGTGAGAAAAGCAAGTCAGAACCCGCGTTTGACTGCACGATCCATCCAGAAAGACCTGGCAGACACTGGAGCTGTGGTACACAATTCCATTATAAAGATACTCTTACAAATATGGTCTTTATGGAAGAGTCATCAGAAGAAAATCTCTTCTAAGTCCTCACCACAAAAATCAGTGTTTGAAGTTTGCAGATAAACATATAGACAATCCTGATGCGTTGTGAAAAGTTCTGTGGGCCGATGAGGTTAAAACAGAACTTTTTTGCCGGAATGAGCAAAGGTACGTTTGGAGAAGAAAGGGCACAGAATTTAATGAATAGAACCTCTGTCCAACTGTTAAGCATGGGGGGGGGGATCAATCATGCTTTGGGGTTGTATTGCAGTCAGTGGCACAGGGAACATTTCACGAGTAGAAGGAAAAATGTATTCAATAAAATTTCAGCAAATTTTGGACACTAACTTGATGCCATCTGTGAAAAAGCTGAAGTTAAAGAGAAGATGGCTTCTACAAATGGATAATGATCCTAAACACACCTCAAAGTCCACTGTGCATTACATCAAGAGGCATAAACTGAAGGTTTTGCCATGCCCTTCACAATCTCCTGACCTCAACATTATTGAAAATCTATGGATAGACCTTAAAAGAGCAGTGCATGACAGACAGCCCAGAAATCTCTGGAAGACTTTTGTAAGGAAGAATGGGCGAAGATACCTCAAACAAGAATTGAAAGACTCTTGGCTGGCTACAAGAAGCGTTTCCAAGCTGTGATACCTGCCAAAGGGGGCAGTACAAGGTATTAACTCTGCAAGGTGCCCAAACGTTTGTAGACGCCATTTTTTATTATTTGTTATTTTGAAAGTGTAAATGATGGAAATAAAATCTAATTTTTTGTGACATATTATATAAAAGTCTAATCTGTCATTTGATGCCTTTTGGAGATTTTTCCATCTGTTCTTGGCTTCTTTATGCTTATTAATACAAATTTGTACCTGGGGTGCCCAAACTTTCAAGCCCCACTGTATGTGTGCATTCCTGATGATAAGTGCTGTCTGATGATGTATCCTGGCTTTTATCATAGCATAAAACCCTGTTTGATAGCGCACAAAGTGACTGGAGAGTTGAGAACATGCACTTTTGAAAATCTTAACCTCAAAAACAGCCCTCTGGAATAGCATTAGTTTTATTATTCATTGTTTTACTCTCTATCTTATTTATGTAATCATAGTCAGGTTGAGAGTTGCCTGCTGATGAAATTGCTTTGATTTTTCTTTCATTTTCTTTTTTATGTATATGTGGAATGAAAAGACTCTCCCATTAGCCTTACAATGTTTGTTTGAATGGTGATTGTTCCTCAAATAGATTTTGGTATTTGATGCATTTTGACAATAGTTTTTGCTTTCCATAATCAATGTCAAGCCTACCTTTTCCAGTTTACTCTCCTGAGACAATTATTTCACTAGTAAAGGGCTATTACAACTATTATTGTAATTTTCATTTTTTTTCTGTTTATATTTCACAGATATTTGTAGTCCTAATCAGTCTGCATTGCTGTCCGCTTTAGTGTCTTTCTTGATTCTACCATTGGGGGCACCAAAGTCAGACATTTTTCAATTTTACACAAAGTGGCTTTAAAATTTTGTTACAAAACACTGATTTCAACGTTACCACGTCACTCTTGAATCAAAGGGTCATGCCTGGGTTATTACATGCTTTATTTACAAACCATTTTACTTGTTCTCTGGTGGTGCCTTAAAGTACTGTGGGAATCTATGCCTTTAAGACAGCTGGCTCTTTGAACTTTTTTAACTTATTGTACATTATGTGTTCATATAAATGAGGTTGGTTGTAAAGTAAAATAGATGTATTGTATGTTTTCCAAGCCATGTACATTACATACAGAGGAAAAATAGGCATTTTGAGCTATGCTGCAAAAAGACAACTTTGTGCAACCATTCATTTCATCCTCTCCTGACCCTGCTGCAATGCACTGCAAAACAGTACTGATTCACAGCAATAGTCATTTGGCCATTTCTTTTCCTGGTTTCGGAGTTAGTTTCACCATATTTCATCATGGTGTATTATCAATGGAGCCTATCATTGAGGCCATACTCATAGAAATTTGTGACAAATTAAACATTAAAATGCGGCACTCATATTAGGCAGTAGGATTATCATTTTTGGCTGCCAATAATATGGAGGGGATGTCAAACTGTGACTGATGTGCTTGTGCGGTCCATCAATTTACACAGCTCTTTCCTCAGTTCCATCTTTAACAGCAGCCTGTGATTCTACTGGCACAAGCCGAGACAGTACAGATTCAGCTTGTAAGAAGCTCAAAATGTGTACGGTAAGTTATTGCTACTAATATTTGCCAATTTCATGGTGAAATATGTAGCTAACACCTGTCAGGTTTACCATTATAGCCTGAATCAACGTGCCAGTGTCTCCTTGGGTTGCCAACCTAAAACTTCACTTCAATGAAAGAAGGCATCAAATACACATTATTTGTTTTGCTTAAGTCTTAAGTAAATGTTTGCTTCTTGTATGTTTTAATTTACATACTGTAATAATGTAATGCTTAACATCCAATATTCAAGTTAGCAGCAAACTAACATGCAAAACAGACGACGTCAACGTCACACAACACCATTCATAGTATTGAATAGCATTCATCAGTCATATACAATAGTATTGTACTGCACAGTGCATCCATACGGATAGCTAAGAACTTGGCTGCTGACAGGATTCTTTTTTTTTCCAAATAAGTGGTGTGTTTCTTGACTTCCCTTTAATTTCAAAACAGAAACAGAAGGTTTTGGAGTTTGTTATAATATAAATATGGAGGATGTGCACAGTGAGTGTGACCAGATACAGCCTGAACCATGTAGTAAGCTCTATCAAAGGGAGTTACCACCTGTCGGAAAAGTCAGGTGAAAATGAGCATGAGTGCATGAACATTTGGAGGGATAACCTGTGAGAAGTATGGAGGTTGGCATGTTGGCTAAAAACTATGGGTAGAATATGACATATTTGCAGTATGTACCAACCAGTGGTTTGAATGGGAAAATCTTTGCTGTTCCATGTTTTTGGTCATATAATGTAGTCATGTATGTACACTATGTGTTTTAAATGGAACAAATCTACATGCATTAGGCTATTAAGAAGTTAAAGATGACTGAATAAATAGCCTAGAATCCGATTCTAGCTTTATTATGACAGTAACCATCATTTCACATTTACAGAATACTGCTGCTTCATATTCAAGTCTTTTAGGCATTGATGATTGGGCTACGTTTTTGGAAGACTTGCTTGTTGTTGCAAATACATTTTTCTTGCATAAAGGGTGTTGCCATAAGGTTCCCTTGACCCAGATTTATGAATCAAACTGCTGAGGCTTACAGAAAAAAACGAAGCTATGTGTGTGTGTGTGTGTGTGTGTGTGTGTGTGTGTGTGTGTGTGTGTGTGTGTGTGTGTGTGTGTGTGTGTGTGTGTGTGTGTGTGTGTGTGTGTGTGTGCAGGAACATTAGATGGCCTATATTTGCGGACTCACCGAGTAGCGAACCTATGAGGATGAAAACCTGGATGGTGGTGGTGAAGTCCCGGTAGGCTTGCTCTCGGATGAGGCGCTGATCCAGCCCGGTCCCCTCGGCAGGTGGACTTCTGTCCCACCGCGTCGGCGTGCTCGAAGCATTAAGTAGATCATGCCAGAGGTGGGCTGCCGTGAAATTGGCTGCACCGTCCCCGACCGTCGCAGCCCGGCTCCCACTATCCATGTCGGTTCACCCGGCGATCCTGACGGGTTTTAAGACGGCTGGCGGGATGTCAGCAGCCAGCATTGAAGAGGCATTCCCGTGGGGATGATGGTGATGCCTTGCAAAAAGGAGAAGAAAAATCTACAAAACACAGCTTGCATGCATGCAGAGATGTCAGTGAAGATGTGATCGGACACAGCTAAAGCGTGCAGCTGCCAGGAGTAAGATGTTTTTTTATATGTCTGATGAATCAGAAAAAAAACACGGTGCAATGATCATACATCAAACCACAAGGAAATAACAAGCCTATAGGCTGTATGATCTATACTCCCCCAATGCGGATGCATGGCAGAAGTCAGTCAATGAAATCCGTGCGCAGTGAGGTTGGTTGGGTGCTGTATCTCACTGACACCCAGTGCACCTAAAACCACACCGGTTTGCGAAGTGTACGTTCCGGTTAGAAGAAGCTCTCAGCACCGAGAACACAATATAATCACCTCTCACCGTATAGTAATAAAAACAAAGTGTGACAGCCAGGCTGATACTCCGGCGGCCGCTGGCAATCGCAGTCAGAGCCTGTTAATTAGTAGCCTAGACTGATGGGGAGCCTTGCTACTGAATATCTCACAGCTCGAGGTGCAAGACTGGAGAGAAAGAGCCCCTCCTCTTCTTATAGCATCAAGAAACTCCACTGAATCGCATGAATGGCAAGCGAAGGAGAGTGTGGCCGAATTACACACTGATCAGTAATGCTGTTGGTATATAAAGATGGGCAAACGTCCTATCATCAAAACAGACACAAATCCGTTAACCTTGAAGTAAATATAATTTATCCAGAGCCCCAGTTAAACAATGTACACCGGGTTACATTTTATAATAATGAGGCACATCTCTTTGTCCACCCCAAAAGGTAACCAGACATTACATTAGGGTTAACCTCAACAACTGTGCTGTTGTCTTGCTCAGACTGTTCTTTCACAGGCACTTGATACATTCCTCTTTGGTTTGCTGAATACCAACATTTGTGAGGACATACCTCAGTAAAACAAAACGGCATGTCATGATTTACTTTGTTTTATTAATAGTAAATCAATTTGTAGTCTCCTTTAGAAGGCAAGGCAGTGGATCCGCAAGGAGATGCTCATATGGACCCATTGTGGAGAAATAGATAAAGATCAATGCATGAAAATGACTATTCATAGCAGGACTAGAATTAGTAACTTCCATCTTTGGAAAAATTAAGCTGAGGATCAAAACTCTTAACTAATTTTAGTGCTAATACATTTCCTTTATTTCAATTCCTTCATAATTGTGGAATCAGCACAGTAGCCTACACATCTGACATTACTACAACAAATTAGGTATTTTCCTCCATCGTAGTCATGCATGTCCGTACCAGCTTCTGTGTTCATAAAGGTGGATGTGCTGAAACAGCGGCCAGTGTCTTTGTCTCCAACTTGAGAATCAGATTCTCTTCTTTGATGCAGACTACACTGTTAGTAAAATCCCAAAGAGAAAAACATACTTCATCAAATCAAATCCACTAACCCTTAAAGCAAACAGCCGTTCATATAAAATAACAAGGGATTGAACTTTAACATTAGAATAAAACATTGGGATTAGTGTTCATTTATAATATAGGCTTTTGTTTCATAATGTTTCATTTGTTCCACATTATAGTTTGCATGTGACAAAACATATCCCACATTATTTATAAGATACATCAAAACTTAATGTAGGAAGGCTGAGCTGCCACTAGATGCCAACATTTTTCCAAATGATAATTCACATTACTTGAGTTTGTTCTAGGATATTAATGGAGCTACATGTCTGGTTTCTCTACCCCTTTCAAATATTTTTAACAATGGAATCTAATCCCCAAAGACCGTACATTTCATATTATGCCTATGTACAATAAATCTTTGCATATCTGCAACAAAGTCTCTCCTGATTGAAATGAACATCACTGCAAAGTGTATAACAATGACACTGATTAGAGTAAGAGGAGGAATTATTACAGATCGAAACAAGATGATGCAAGTGCTGATTGGCTTAGTGTAAGATTGATTCATATGGAACATGTTGACTTATTGCTTACAATCATCTAAACTGTTTATTTTATTTTAAGGTAGCAGGGATATCATAGTATTACATTTACAAAAAAGCCCAAAGCTTCAACAAAACACTCATATCATTTAATACCCCTTTGAAAATGTCATTCATTAGAATCTCAAATCCAAGTCCATCTCATTAGTCCAAGTGGCTCTTGAAGAACTCCTGGACTTTTCCCCACAGGTCGAGCTGAGCCTCAGAATGGGCTTTTGGCTCCCCACCAAACACCACATCACTCCCTACTGCTCCATGAAACCCAGATGAACAATAAGGCATGTAAGGGACTTCCAAAAAGTGTCCAGCTTTAGGGTATGTTACTACCCTAAAAGACTCTTTGCCATGATTTCTTAGCGTTGCAGCAGCCTGCTTGGCAAAAAAAACACTATTCCAGTTGTGGTCATCTTCAGACACGGCAAACAGGAACTGGCAGCTGGCCCGTTCAATCGGAATCAATGACGCCCTGTTCTTTTCCAAGGAGGGGTCGGGTAAGACATCTCGTATATCTACAAGCCCAGACTCTATGATTTTAATATTCTTCATGATAGGGGCAAGTGGAGGTATAACAATGTCTTTGTAGTGTAAAGGAATCACAGTATTTGCATTGCAGCCATTAATACAGACGGTCGCTGAGATCCCAGAGAGGAAAGATGACATTGACAAAGCCAATCCGCCGCTGTGGGAGATTGCTATAATGCCAATCCCTGGACCTTTAACCTGCACAGAGAAGTATGGTGTTACCTGCTAAAATGCCCGATTTTACAAGATCAATAAATAACAACCATGCCTCAAATCTATCTGAAACCAGAGCTTAAACAAACAATGATTTCCATTACCTTTTCGTTTCATCAAAAAAATCTAAAAAATAGTTCAGATCAGTTTACTAGAATTATCTTAATTATGCATAATTTGCAAAGGACCTTGAAAAAGTCTGTCACAGCCATAGAGTTGTGCCATCAGAAGCCTGTAGAGGGCAACATAGACACAGTAAATATTGCCTATATATAACTAATACTTTCTTACTATGTGTAATTAATTCATTGGACACATTTTTCACAATAATAACAAAAATTAAACATCACACAAAGATAAAATGGAGATTATTTTATGTTATAATATATGTGATTATCTATAGTGATCTTTAATACTAACCTCTGGCTGTGCCCTTAGATAAGATACAGCCTCTTCAAAGTACTCCAAATCCAACTTTTTAGGTTTTTTCGGTAAATCCTGGTAGTCTGTATAGGCCAGCGCCAGAACAACAAAACCTTTATTTGCCAAGAGGCTGGCTCTGGGCTCAGTAAGACGTCCACCAAATGTGTACAAATCCACAATTCCTGGGAATGGTCCCTTTCCTGAAGGGAACAAGAAAACAAAAAGGGAGAGAGAAAGTTAAGTAGAACACCGACATCTCTCGGATGTCTCAGGTATAATCAAGAGAACTAACCTGGTGGTACGAAGAGGACTCCTCGTATTCTTCCCACTTGCACAGGTATTCTCTTCATCCCCTCTGTCATGTATTGTCTCTCGTTGGTTTCAGAGGCCAACACCTCATCAGTCTCTCCACTCAGTGCTTCTATCTCCACTAGTGTTGGGCTGAGCACATTCTTCTTTAAAAGTTTACTGTGTGGAGTCTCCGGTGCCAGGGCCCAAAACAAACCCATGGGCTCCACTCCAGTGTAACTTCCTCCCAGAGAGGGTGCACGGTAGACATCCACCTGGCCGGTTTCATCTGCTTTGTACAGAGCAGAAGCCTTGAAAATCACCCCTCTGTCATCAACTAGTTTTGACCTCAATTGAACTTGTTTGTGAGGAGCTAGTCCCTCTACTTTCACCTGCACCATTTTATCGAAGAGACACCGAACACTGGGGAGAATTTTCAGCCGAATCTGTGAGTAAGCCATTTCAGCTCTTCAAGGTGGGAAAGAAACAGTGACTCACTGTAATGGCTTAAATGTCCTTCTGCTTTACTTTGTTTGTAGGGACAGCTATGGTCTCACTGCACCTGTTAAGGAAATCAAGAATTAAATGAATGTCTTGCACACAAACAATCACCTCTGTGTGACTCAGCTCTATCAAATATCATTATAATCATTAAAGAGCCCCTATTATACGCCTTTTCAGCATCATATTAACGGCAGAAAATTAAGTTTTCATTATGACATACAACCAAGGTGTCATTAGACCACAGGACCAAAATAAATAATGAAAAGAGAATTATTTTCACCAAGAAACTTTATTTATATCAAAATGTAAAAAAGGATTAAAGAGAACTTTCTAAATTAAATCTGAAAATCTAATCTATATCCACAAGAGCTAGATTGTATCTTCAACACTAATAGTGTCCAGTCCTCTACCATCTATCATCGATTGCCATCATCTCGCCTATCACAGCTTTGTTAGCAGGTGCTGGGGCTATTTAGGATAGAGTCAAGATTGTATTCCAGTCCTGTGCTGTACTCCAGATAAGCCAGGAGTTTCCTGAGCTGCCTGCCACTTGACTAAATAGGGAGACATGTTGGGCAGCCACTTCCTCATCATTGGGGATGGAGATTTTATGCATCTCCTCAGCAAATGGCACTGGGTCCTCAAACACCTCCTCGAAGACGAGCCTCATCAGGTCATCCACATATCCTGAAAAATATTGTATTCAAAATAATCTTTTGTAGTTCTTTCATGAATCCACCCCCCTTATACATATCTTGAGTAAAATGCATAACCACATACTTGCTTTAGTTTTTAGAAATGTTTTTGTTTGCTTTCAACTCATTCTAAAATACAGCTAAAATATGAAACTTACGACATGTCAGTATCCTTCATAAGAACAAAGTCGCCCTGGTTATATGTTGAGTCTAGCAGCTCTACAGGCTCCGCTGAAGTGTCTGCTTCCTCTTCCTCCTTCCACTCAAGACGAGGTCTCTTCCTTGGTCTGACTAACTGGCCCTAAATTGGTGTAGACAGTGGGAAGTCACAGCGGGATCTGGTTTTAGTCCCAACACTGACACAAGACACCGTTTCCTGGGTGCCTATAAGGAAAACACACATATGAAATAATAATGTGTGGGTTAAATATACTGTATATCCTAGAGTTTTATTAAAGTGCATTTTAATTCCTGTAGTTTATTTAACTTAATGTATCTCAAATGATAAAACACATTTGACTCCTCCGTTTTATATACCTTTGCTTCTCATGTGATGCTCTCTCAGTGTGGCCCTGGATAACTGTGTTCCGACCAAAAACATCTTTTTAGAAGCCACCGACTGTGTGCCCACTGAGATGCCTTCTGGATGGTCAGTCTGGCATCCTACTGCCTGAAATCTAGTTTGTGTGGTACCAGTGTCCTGCTGTGATGTAGACAGAGTCAAATTAAGTAATTGAGGAGCCAGCCAACATCTCGAAAGCTGAATAGTATCGAGAAAACCAACTCAACACGTATGTTACAGCTGTAAACATGTGTAGTGCATCAACACAATATCCTTGTATTATACTAATGTAAATTTACAAAACCACATCCACACTTGAACAAAAGAGCTAGAGTTTGTAAGACAAACTGCATATGCCGCCACCATTTTCAGTATAAGTAAATGGTAATTATAAATCCACCTATCCATTTCACCCTTCATCTTACAAGCAAAAACAATCCCCATTACTTACGTTGTAGAATGTTATATAAAACTGGTCCAATAACTGTTAAGCAACCCCATTTGAACGCAAAAGCACAAGCTAACGTTAGCAACTTAGCCGAGGACTACATCTGAGCGAGCACTGTGTAACAAACTAGCTAAGTCACAACCATCAATACTTACACTGTAGAGTAGCTAAGTTCTGTTTTTAAACAAAACAAATCTACAAATAACAAAGCATACTTACAAGTTGTGATACAAAAGCTCCAGGTTGGTCAAACAAAGTGGGAACTGACCCGTCTTTCAGCAACAAACGCTTGGAAAATCCTGAGTTGAACTGTGCCCAGTTCACAAAACTATCCTTGGTAAAATGCCAAAAACACAAACAAATTTTGATGTTGTATTGATCAGGGTAAGTCCCATGAATACATTTAAGCCACTGATTCTTCTTTTGGAAGCCCAAACAATTGTGTTACGCTTGCGCACCCAAACACACATCGCCTCCACTGGGACATGACCAATTTAATCCAAACAAATTGTTCAATGCCGACCTGCCTGCTTCCTGGGCCTCCTATATTCTCTTAGAGGGAGTGCCGCTGGACGGCCTTTCTTAATTGTCTATGTCACTGATTAGGGACTTTAAGGCAGGAATGCAGATGATGCATTTCAGGCAGTTGAAGAGAAGTGCTTTTTCTGTGGGAGAGATTACAGTGACAACATTTTTTGTACTTTAATACATATATTACATACACAACTAAACTAAATAACACACTTAATGACGGGAAACCCAAAAAAAAGCATAATAGGGGCTCTTCAAAAATATTCACCAAGCAGTACAGACATTGTGTTACTAACAAAGAGCTGTGTGTCACTTTTTACTCAGTAAAGTGCTTTGAATGTGGGTGCAAAATAAACATAAATATTAATAAACACTCATCCAACTGTTTGGTGTAGTGACTGTACTTCTCCATAAATTAGTTTTCTATATTGTGTTTACAGTACCTTCTCTAAACTTAACCAGATACATAGCATAATATATTCTGCATAGAATAGAAGACACTGACTCTCTGTAGACATTTGAGTAGGTAAACATATTAATTTATTTACAAAGCCAAACATAAGCTGCATGAAGACACTTTTCACCTTTCACCAACATAGGTAAATATGAACTCAGGAAAGAGTCACATGACAGCACATGGGTGTTCTATCTGTTAAGTATATGAAAAATACGTTAGGCCATGATAAACAACATTTTTCATTGACGACGCGATGAGGTTGTCTCTGTGGCTAACCAACTAACGTTAACTGAGAAATGCTGCGAGTGTCTTTAGTTGATAGAGAAGAGTGCATTTGCGCGGTACTGGGTAATGACCTTACTGGGTGAAAGCTCAAGAGAACAGCTCACTGCAATAAGAACCAGCGACGAGTAGTTATCAACCAATTAAGATGAAAGCTAACTTTATAGTATTACTCCATAGTATATAAAAATACGATATACATCTAACGCTATGATTACTACTGTGGATATAAGTTAGCTAGCTAGCTTAATTAGCTAACGTTAACGAAGTTAGCTAACGTTAGTTAGCAGGAAAGTAACTTTGCAGGTCATATTGTTGTTTTTTTTAGTTTAGCGCCTTTGTTTCGAACAAACTGGCTATACGTAGACACATTTGGGCCATACTGTATATACCTATCCAAATATTATCTCCCACCAGCCAGAAAATTCCTGACAATCATACCTTCACAACTACGAAGCATTGATGTATAAAGGGGAAACAACGGAAACATAACGCTACATAGCACCAAGTAGGCAACTGGGCGCAACCATTTTTCCAAAGAAGGGGGAGGGAGGATTTGGGATCAACTGCTTCTGATGTTTCTTTGTTTAGTGATGAGAATTACTTTCTTTATTCAACTTATGTCGAAATGTTCATTGAAAATATATGTATTTAAAATGAAATACAAGGAGAAACAAATACAAAAAGGACAGCATCCCCCCCATGGAATGTGTAGAATGGCACCAGCGAGAGATTTACAGTTTATAGCTTCGACTTCAGGAACATATGTAGAAATGTGAAGCAACCACTAGATGTCAGCATTGCACAGAACTTTATATGTGCCTAGCCTGGGCCTACTTGAAAGGTTAAAGACGCCTGTACTGTACAAGGGTAACAATTACTTTGGCTCTCCTAACACAGTATGGTTTTTAGAGTATGTATGCCTTAGTGTTATCAACATGAACACAGTAACACAAGAACAGTACATGATAGGAAACTAATTACCACATGTGCTCCCTATGGAATAGATTATCTGATTAGTTGGACCACCTTGCTGCATATATTTTCATACTAATGAGCAAAATGGCAAGGCTCAGCTGCCTCATGTTTCTCTCTAGCGTAGACCTCTGTGTCTTCTTGTCAGAGGATCTACAGGACTTAATGGCACGTCAACGTGTTAAGCAGGAGTTTTATCCAATGAATCATTAGTTGGCCACATAGACTGTATGAGGTTGACCAGTGCCAGGGTTTCTTAACCTCTGGGATGGTGAAGGGACGGGAACCTTTCATAGACAAAGAGGGGAAACTAAGACAGGAGGGGGATGTAATTAGAGCCAGCGCAGGGATGGTGCCAACATTAACTAGAAATTTAAGCAAGAGAGAGTGAAAGTTGATTCAATAACAGCAATGTAGAATCAACAAAGTTGTAATATATGTAGTGATTGAAAACAGGTAAGTGTCCAGAACAAACGGAACCAGAACGGGAGGCCACGTACAAAATATAAATGGAATTTATTCACACAATTTGCATAGATTAAAAACACTAATACAAAATGACCAATAGCGCCAGCGTGGAACTACACAGTAGCAACTTTAGAAAACAGATAAAGTGCAATGAATCACTTGAGATAGATAGATAGATAGATAGATAGATAGATAGATAGATAGATAGATAGATAGATAGATAGAGAGAGAGAGAGAGAGAGAGAGAGAGAGAGAGAGAGAGAGTAAAATTGCACTGGAATAATTTAGAGGCTATTAATATGCGTTAGGACCCAATACACACAACAAAAGAGCAATAGAACAAAATACCACTGCACACTTTCAAACTTGTTAATTACATGCAGGGGACAATAGAAGGCAACACCTCAAACCACACTAGCAAGCAATAAGGGGTCTCGAAAGCTATCTTTGAGCCTATAACCAGACCTAAAATTGAGCAACGCTTTACCCATTAATAATAATAATAATAATAATTTAAATGAACAAAAACAAACCCAACTAAACAAAGAAAACAAGTTGTAGAAATAAATGCCCACTACAAAATGAATGTGGGAAAAAAAAACAATGACAGACACATTTGCACTTGCAGACAGTCCTATAAAAAAATCAAAACAATATCAGTTAGACCACTTTCCAGCATATTTTAAAACTATACATTTCATAGAATGGTCGGACAGTCTGCCGTACCCTCAAGTCATTTAGGTTTCATTCAGACCAGCAGCATGTTTTTAATGTTGTTATGACCATTACTAGAAAGGAAAAAAACAAAAATAATACACTTAACATCTCAGTTACATGTTTGATAAATTCCATGGTGGGAGAGAGAGAGAGAGAGAGAGAGAGAGAGAGAGAGAGAGAGCAAATTACCTGTGTCCCTAAATAACCAACGCCCTTCACAGGGCCATGACGTCACACCCATTACATATAGAAATTAAATAGCCATGTAGATATCACGAATGACGTCACTAAATACTACAAGCCATTTAAATAAATCCTTGTATAGAATATTGCAATATAAATAGTTTTGGCTTGCTAAATAGTAAAATGATTGTATTTTCTTAAAAGGCACCTATTTATACAGTATGTTAAGTGAAGTTGACTAAGAGGATACATGATAGACTACTGTATGATATGGATGGAATTATCCTCCCAATAAAGTGAAACCTAGTGTATATTTTCCTTGTCAACATTTCTCTATAAGAAACCTCATTTGGATGCCACAGATGTCCTCTATATTTCATGGGTCCACAACATCTGTAACACATTTATTTTCTATAGAACAACTCTGTATATGTGAAAAACATGTTTAAGTCAATGTTTTCTAATCTCTGACTGTAGGACAGAAATGTTTGCAAATAGTTTGATGATTTCAAAAATAAGCAACTGCCTCTTGATTTTGTTTGCTGAGATCTTACTTTTTTTCATCTGAATGAATTAAAGTAAAATTTCCATTTATTCGTTCTACCTTCTATCAACAAGGACATTGTGGGAAATACAGTGCAGTCCTATGTACAGTAGTGGAATATACTCATACTGTTCATCACCTGTCTATTTATTCATCATCTTTTGTGTTTAACAACATTTAAGTGTAGACCTAGATCTGATTCATATACACACTGTAATGAGTCAATATTGCTATGTAGATAGTCTAGCTTTGCCAGACCTTCCTCCACAGCATTGTGAAGGAGGGTATGGCCAGTCCAGACAGCATTCCAGGATGGGAGAAAGACGTGCTCTGGTTTATTGGCATTTCTTTAAACCAGTGCAATTGTCATGGGTGGCACTGAGCACTGGGAACAGCCACAGTGCCGCTGCAAAATAGCCTCAGGAAGGAACTTGTTTTGGTGTTGTTATGTGTACGTTCAATAGTTGTTTTAGTCGTGCAACAGAAAACTCAGGTTGGACAGATGGTCTAGCTAGCTGTCGGGATTTACCCTGCAGAGATCTAAGGAGCAGTTAACCATAGTCCTCGTAAATCCACCAGAGTTTAAAATTCCAGCACAAATGAAATATAGTTGTTGATATAGACTGCTATGTACATAAGTGAAATTTGGGGTAGATTGGACAATTCACATTTCAGTTACAACAACTTCCTATTTACTGGCGAAATGCAGAAATTGGCCTCCACGCTACACGCATTAAACATGCATTATGTTGCTTATTAAGAGTAGACCACACAAGGTAAGGTGAACTCTCACTGGGGCAAGCCAACAGCTTTGCCTCCCTCTCCACTCTGGTTCTGTCCGTTGGTAATACGTTATGATTGTGTGTTTGAGAGCTCAGAATCCAAAAATGACCAAAATCCATGTCTCTCTGATCCCCTTGAAAGGCAGACCTATCTCTTGTGCAGCCGCTAGGACGTGGCCATATATAATAAGAACTGGATCCAACGTTTGAGGCGAATCTCTGTTTATTCCTAACAGAGTTGCTCAGGGGCTCATGAAGCCTTCACAGAGCCAAAAATGAGCCAAATCAGCACTGCTTCTGCATTGTGTGGCCCATAGAGCAGGCGCACTGGAGATCTCCGCCGGCTGAGCTGGCTACTTCTTGTTTAGCACTCCACTACCTTAAATGGGGATTAAATGATTTAATCTAGTGGCTCTTCTAGACTTTCCAGATGTTATCAGACTGAATGGATCAAATTTTAAAAGAGTCAATTTTTGGCCAAAGGGCATCCATAATGGGCCAGGAGTGGTAATTCCACTGCACTTTGCCAGATAGCAAAAAAAATTAATTTTTAAATAGATGTCTAGGTATGTGAAACCACAGAATATGGTTGTGATAGATATGTTTTCAACCAGTTAATATTAAAGGTCCCAAACATTGATTCAAAGTCCAAGGCTTTGATACCACCCATGTCATATTCTCTAATGAGCTGTGATTTCTTAATAGAATGGGTTTTGTTTTTAAACAGGAATTGGAAAATAATTGAGTTGGTTTTCTTA
This sequence comes from Percina caprodes, assembly GCA_013375575.1. Classification (NCBI taxonomy): domain Eukaryota; kingdom Metazoa; phylum Chordata; class Actinopteri; order Perciformes; family Percidae; genus Percina; species Percina caprodes. The sequence goes on along the minus strand of JABXJD010000535.1, from coordinate 167,541 downwards.
ACATTACATTAAAAAACATACAGGGAGTGACATGGATAACTTACTTTGGAAATACCTTCTGTTTTAAATAGAGTAACTCTACCAAAGATAGTGAGGTCTCTAGTATGCCAGTGACGATTTCTTATCTATTAGTTGGAACAATTAACATCTTGGGGCAACTTGTAGCTCACCCAGTGAGAGTGGACTGAGTCCTTTGCAGTGGCCGGGTTTGAGTCCAACCTGCGGCCCTTTGATGCATGTCATCCCACATCTCTATCCCACCTTTCCTGTTTAGCCACTGTCACTAATATAGGGAAAAATTGCCCCAAAAATGTCACAAGATAAACTCACCTGTGCTGCTAGGATATTGAAAAGAGCAAAAGACCGACGTTTTTAAGGGTGAAGGCACAGTTCCATACTTGGAACTGTGTGGCGAGAAAGAAGTGATTGCGATATATGATCTCAATGCTAGATGGGAGAAATTCCTAAACATTGGACCTTTAAAGGATTGCTGTGTCATCTGCAAGTTGACTAATTTTAAATTCCTTACTATTATTGCATATGCATACCGGGGTTGTGATTAATGAGCATGATAAGTGATTGGGTGGCTAGAATAAACAGTTTGGGAGAAATCGGGCACCCTTACCTAATACCGCGGAGCACCTCAAACCTAGGAGTTATACCAGGATTCGGGGACACAGAACTATATACTGTACGTCAGTATAAAACATCTTAATTATTTTACAAATGTTATTCCCAAAACCTAAGCAATAAAATTGTATGTTTAGCAGTATCAAATGCCTTATAAAAATCTAGAAATAAAATAAAAGTATCAGTATCAATGATGAATCAATGATCAAGCCTGTCTAATAGCAATCTGGTATGAGTATGTGTATTTTTACCCCTCATGAAATCTCATTGACATTCATCAATAATATGTGATAATCCCTCATTCATTCAGATGATTAGCATAGACAAGTGGCAGCAATTTATAATTGTAACATAATAAGGTAATACTTCGTAATCCAAAATACTAAGTGTGGATTGGTAGCTGGAGAGATGCCACTTCACCTCCTGGGCACTGCCAGGTGCTCTTGAGCAAGGCACCGTACCTGAAAAGCCGGAAGTAAAGTAAGACATGACACATGATGAGAGGGAGGTTACAAAATAAAACAGGAAACAGACGAAACCAAGAACAACAATTAATTCTGCAGGTAATCACACAATATAACGACACATTTAAATAGTGAATTTATCTAAAATGACACATATACCATAATGCATAAACTTTGGTATATAGTTAAGACGTTTGCAGTTTCTATTGTTGTGATTTCTTGGTATATTGTCCTTTTTTTGTCACTTTCCTTTGTCTCCTGACCAAATTATGTGCTTTTATTATGAAGTCGAGCCTTACGTTGGCTTGAAGCGATTAGGATCCGCCCTTTAACCGACGTAGCCATGGAGACCGCGCGAGAGCGAGGCAGCTGGTAGAGTTCTCACAGCGAGGGTTTCCGCTCACCTAAGATAAAGAGCTGGCGAGCCGAGGACAAGGAACAACGGAACAGCAACGGAACTGACGGAACTAGGCGTTCAAAACATTATATTTTCTTGTATTATTTTGCCACATTCTAGTTTTGGGTGTATCCATTTATACAACCGTTAATTCGTCGGATATGAAGCAGTGAGAGGAGGGCTCGCCGCTGGTAACCTTTAGTTGGTGAGTCTCTGTTTTTCGTAAGCTAAGCACACATAACGTTAGGCCACTACGATATCTCTTGTCTTTCTCTTTCCTCCCGGTTGTATTTTTATTGTAAAATTGAAAACAGGAAACATGTTGCCCACGTTGGGGTAATATTTAATAATGTGTCAAAGGGAATAATGAGTTGTCAATTTTGTGTTTGTGTTGTCACCTAGCTATAACTAGCTTAAGTGTACGGTCATGTTAATTAAGCTTGCTTTATTCCAAGCACCATTTGCATTTTTCATTGCCCTTTTGTATTAACGTTAGACTACTTCTTACAATCTTGAGCTGTTTGTCTAGATGTGTGTACTTAGCTACGTATGTACGTACATGTGAATGTATGTGTATTTAGCTATATTTTTTATATTCTTAGACTATATTTGTAGTGGACAAATATCTATATTTAACGTTACCTTCTTCAGCTTTGTTGTCGTTTTTTCGCCGTAGGCTATGTCCATTTCTATTAACATTGAGAGCAAAATCCAAAAGAACACAAATCGGAGTGGCCAAGTAGCTTAGCTAAGTGTGAACACATCCAAGGAATTTGATTCCGACTTTTTGTTGCTTTCACATAAATAGAAATACGGCATAAAACAAGGACAACAAAGGACAGCAAACATTTGACTACAAGTACAAATAAGTAAATATAAGAACTATATTTACATATTACCACGCATTCACATACGTACAAATAGCCTACGTAAACTAGCCTACTAGACTAACAGCTCGATGAACATTGTAAACAGTAGTACAGTAGTGGAATGCAAAAGTGCAAATGGTGCTGGAATATATACAGAATTATTGATATGACAGGTTGCTTTTATATCTGAGGTAGCTGGATGACATACACAGTCAGTGTATGTTTGACAGATATTTATACGTTTAAAGGATGTGCTTAAGACTATAAAATATATAATTTACTTAAAATGTGGAGGACTGGTGTTACAGGGTGAAAGCTAAATGCGTGGTGGTAAAGGATAAGCTATATGTCAAAGTTAGGATACGTTATTTCTGACGGTATCTAGGTTGCTTTAACGTTTTTTTCTGATAAACTCTTGCTTGAAAAAATCCTTAGCGATACAATAGAAAAGAAAACCGGCTCGAGTAGTTATAGTTAGTCCAGTCTCTAACAGTTAACAGCTGTAGCGTTACTGTATTGTTACGTTTTGGAAATGTGAACAGAATTTGTTATGGTGTACATTGTAACAATTGTAAGTGTAGCTACTTTTTTTTTTTTTTTTTAGAATGGCCTTGCTTTGTTTTTGTCGAGTGTGTGTGTGTGTGTGTGTGTGTGTGTGTGTGTGTGTGTGTGTGTGTGTGTGTGTGTGTGTGTGTGTGTGTGTGGTCCTAGCAGCCCACCACACTCTTTGTTTAAATAGCTCGCAGTACAGTTGCACGTGTCGCAGCGTGTGACTCTGCTTTAGAGCTACCATGAAGGCAGTTGACCACGTTTCATTCAGTTGCAGAGGTGTATTATTGAGTTTTTGAGGCTCTGTGTTGCTCAGATATTCCTTTCACTGTAATTTCTCACTTCCTGGCTTATGTTCCAAGAAGAGTTTCTTGATAACTGGGCAGGGTAAGAAATGACTCTTAACCACAGCAAAGGGCAGGGAAGTCCAAAGGTGAGCTGTTGTTTATCATCATAATGGAGACCTAAGATGAAATATACATTTTGAGAGACAGACGTCATGGAGAGGAAGGTATCTGGGACTAATGTCAGGCATGCTGTGTCTAACAGGGCCAACCAATGTTTTGATCAAATCGTTGAGCACCACATGTTGTTGTGAGAGTTGGGGTAAACATAAGGATAACATATTCACCAAACTGTTATACTAATACTGTGGTAGCTGTTCCTAATTTATTGTAAGATTGGATTTAAGTTAGATTTTTGCATCAGTGGGATAAACTATGATGTGTGTGTGTATGTATGTGTGTGTATATATATATATATATATATATATATATATATATATATATATATATATAAAACATGTTAAAGTATATTTATTATCCCAGAGCTGTTTCTTCTTTTTAACAAAATGAAATACAGTTGCTGTGACTTTATTCCTCACAAGTATAAAACCCACTGTCAATAAACATTGTCCTGCTACTTTGTCGAGCTGGACAGTGTTCCCTGACCAAATCTAAAAACTGACCAAACAGGATGTTGTTAGCATTCAGTCATTGCTCCACTTTGTCTCTAAAATTCAGCAAACAAGATTTTTTGATGGCAACTGTTATTTTATGTAGTGACATTGTATCAAGTTAATGTGTCTGCTTCCATTATTTCCTGATATATAATGTTTTAAATCATTTAATTCTTAGTGATCCACAGTACCAAATGTTTTGATAAAATGTGTGTTCCATTTAAAGACATCTTATTATGCTGGACAGTGTGAGTTCAAACCTCAACTTAATTTGTTGTCAAGATTACTCATTTTACTGCCATTGTTGAGATATTTACACACTGTACACACTGACCTTCACAGAGGAGCTAGCACATATACAATAGACAGCTTTAATGGGGGTGGTGTATGGGGGTGGTGCAGTGGGAGACCTGAGTTCGATCCCCACTACAATACACCAGCCAATGTGTCCTTGAGCAAGACACTTAGCCCCTAGTTCTCCTGAGGCGTACGACCTCTGCCATATATAGCAATTGAAAGTTGCTTTGGATAAAAGCGTCAACTAAATGACATGTAATGGTTCTCAATTTAAAAACCATTGTGTGATTGCAGTGAATTTTTTTAACAACTCCCAGACAAACATTCAGAGGCCTTTTCTGTTTGACAACATAGCTTAGAGAAGACATTTTGTGAGTAAAGATAAAATAAAAACCACTATGTTTGGCTTTCATACCATTGTCAGAGTTCCCCATCTTCCATCACTGTCAACATAGCACATAACTGTGTTGGTACAGTTTCATCTTCTCCTTCTTTTTTCTCTTCTCCATCTTTCTGACTTTTTCTGTACCCTTCCTTGCGGCAGTACAGAGGGATGCTCGGGCACTGTGGGGCTTAACACTATATATATCGTAACAAAGGATCCATTCTGTGCTGCCATGCAGAGCCCCATCTCTGGGCTCCCTCCACAGGCCCATGCGGGCTCCACTAGCAGCAGTAGCATTGGGGCCTATCGGGTGAAAATCTCCTCCCGGCTGTTTCTTTGGCACACTGAGTGCTCTCTGTTCCCGGACACATGCCTGCGCTGCTGCTTTCCTTGGCTCCCTTTGCATTCCAGGAGCTTCGGGCAGCTGAAAAACTGCGGTAGCAGCCTGCTGGCTGGCTGGTTGTCTGACTGGTGTCTGAAGTGGAGAGTTGCCTAGTTTTTTCCCCAAGTGGAGGACTAAACATACAAAGTGCTGTAAAAACCTCCAACGTCATAATGAAATGGGACGGAACATGGCCTACCCATCTGACAAATAGCATTGCTATTTTTAGCGACGTCATTTAGGCCTTTACAACCAACTATTAACTAATTATTCACATTTTGGTTAATGTTTTGAGTAGGTTACAGCTTCAATTCACTTGTTTGTTTGACCAACTGTTAAAAACCCCAAGATATTCAGTTTACAACTTTATAAAACAGAGGCTAAGCAAATTTACTGTCTTGTCCCGTTCCTTTTATGAAACAAGGAAGTTTTCGTATCCTTTTGTATGAAGCCAAGTACGTGTTTGCCTTTCTTGCAACATCTGTTTGTTTGAGCCATAGACTGTATGTTAATGCGCAGAGCATCCAGTTCAGCAAAAGGATGCAAATGCGGAAGTACCTTAAAGCACCCATATTATGCTCATTTTCAGGTTCATAATTGTATTTTGAGGTTGTACCAGAATATGTGTACATGGTATCATATTTTGGTTGTACTGCACACTGCTGCACATCCTCTTTTCACCCTGTGTGTTTGGGTTTCTGTTTTAGCCACAGAGTGACTTTTGCTTGTATTTGTATTTCTTTCACTAGCCATTCTAGTAGTGCTTTAAGCGTGATAAGATATATCATATGATGTCATCTATTCCATTCCAGTGACATTAATATGACTGAGAGTAGTCATACTGGCTTGACTGTTATCCATTTAGAATGACTTGGCAATGATATGGCTATTTCAACCATGATTTCAATACAACTTGTTTGACTGTACAGCAATGGCACTAGAGGCCCTACATTATGATTTAGGTAAGCTGATGTCACCTGGCTTAATGCAGCTTGCAGCAGAAAGTGTTTTGTTTATGTGGTTTAACACAAGGTTTTGTTCCAGGAAACAAACTAAATCTCTTGAAGGTTAAAACAGCAGCAGTGCACACTCTGATCTGTGATCTGTCATCTTCGGCAGTGTCTGACAGGAAACACAGTTGCAGGTTAGAAAGTTGACATCCAGACTTGTATTTTTTTTGTATTTTTGTGCTTTCACTGTCAAACTGCCTGCTGTGTTGTTAAATCAATTAAATGCACAAGCATACAGTACATTCAGTGTATTAAAAGATCTGGAAAAAAAATCCTTTCAGGCTCTGAGTTATCTTGTTCCAGCTAATTGGAATTCTGTAGTTTGTGGGATACCTTAGCACAGAGTTAATGACTTTGTCCTTTCTCAGACGCTCTTGTGTGAAAGGAATTAAGCTAATTCTGCTTAAGTTTTCACTTTGCAGACGTCCTGGCCGTTCAATACGCTGCCCTCAGCTCTCTCAGGAGGTTAGCCCTGCATTATAAATGCCATCCCAAGTGGTTATTCACATCCCAACAAGTGCCTTTGAACACAACACAGGCTTTTTTGTCCTGTCTGTGACTTTTGTTTGTTCTTGGTATCTCTAGGACATTAATCTGGCAAGAACATTATCTAAGTTAAAGTATGGCCTCTCTGTAACCCAGGCCTTAGCAGCAATGCTCTGATCCCAACATGGACAAATGAGAATGTGTCTATGGACGAATTGTTGGCACTGGTCCCCTGCATGTGTTTTTGACTGTCTGCCCTTTGGCTCAATGCAGTACCCAAACTGTCCTGCCAAATGTGGCTTATGTCATTCTCATCCACAGGTATGCCTCTCCATCCTTTTTTTGGGGACATTAGAAAGGTGGCAGGCAGTAGGCGGCCCTGCTGCTTGTGTTGGAAAATCTTGATCTTTGGGCATTTAAAATGTAGCCTAGTGCAGGACACTCAAATGTGAATGCACAAGCAGTTAGAAAAATCAACCATGAATGTGCATAACTGTAGTTCTGGGTCGTCTGTGGCAGTGCCAGTGGCCACGCAGCAGATCTGCAATCAAATTTGCGGCTCTTTAAGTGCAGCCATGCCATTACTGTAGCCATTAGCTCAGCAGCCTTGTGTAACTGTAATGGGTCCTCTGCCCTCTCTTGAGGATATGCTGCCTACCAGCGAGCCAGTTCCCCACAAATGCAACTACTGCATACCGATCTCTCTGTAGCAACATTGCCAAGCCTATGTGCACCTGCATCTCATTCATGTAATGATAGTGTATGTCTTGTTGTATCCCCCCAATCAACCAACACATGCTTTTAGGAAGTTATTTAATTGTTATGCTGACATCTACAACAGATATCACTTTAAGTAGATACATATGAGCAACTAAAGAAAACATGACATTTCAGAAAGTAGCACCTGATGAAATTATCTTCACAAATTATGCATCAAACTCTATTGCTTATAACAGTGTGTGGCATATGACAGGATAGAGTCACAGCTGAGCTGACCGAAGTATGGTATCTGTTATTATTAACTGTTAAGTATTGTACCCTCTTTATCACAAATCTTTAATAACTACATTTGAGGAACGCCTGCTACTAAAGGGGTCACTTTATGGACATTTAATGTGTGAAGAAAACTTATATTGACTAACAAAAACCCTAACAAATAACTTAAGCTTTGCTGATAGGCCATGCTGCCCATACATTAGAGAGCCATAAACCTATTAAAATGTTACTTATTCAATGATGAAGCTATGGTAAAATGCAGCTCCTTGGGCAAGCTCCTCTCCTGACTACCAGGATCTTTTGCAAAAGTTGCAGTTGTAGTCACAGTTTTAGCCTCTCTCTCCCTAATGCTCCTACCTCAGCAGCAGGGGTCTGTTTCCCTGTTACGTCATCTACAGCAGACTGTAATGGCTGCTTTATTAAGTAAGATCTTGTGGCAGAGCCAAAAGTTGGGATCGAGGGGAGATCAGAGGAACTCTCCTGCTGCTGCTGCTGCCGCCACTGGTGTTTTTTTCTTTTTTTTTTTTTTTTTGAAAGAGTGCTGGAAATTGCTGTCTGTCTGCCCGGGGGCTAGTTTAAATAGCAGGATGCTGTTTAAAGTTGCTGACATACAGTGCATATGGCAAAGAACTAGTGGCAATGAAGGTCGGCTGGTGTCGCCTCACGCCTCTTAACCCTGGCCAAAAACTTGCATTTGAACACATCTCAAAGACTGCAGTCAATGGCCAACTAGCATGTACGTTCTGCGCCTGCGAAAGAGGAATCAACTCTCCATGCCACCAGGCGGCAGTAATCTATTCGTCATACAAAAAAGGGAAACCGAATATATAAACCGTTACTATAATATATAAAACAAAACAGCGTTTGCCCTCCTGAATTAGTCAGCAGCAGCACAGAGCTATCCTTCTGGCCTGTCATCTGTTCTCTTGGCAAAAATGTCTCCCTGCAATAGGGAAACAGGGCAGAGTGACCCGCCACTGCTGGCTGGGTAGTTTGTAATTCCACCAAACATGTCATCATGTTACACTGGTAACATGAGCAGTACAGAGTTGTCACAGATCTGGCAAAGCACTGTGCTTTCCTTGAATGTAACAAGATTTTTGGAATGAAACATTAAGTTGTTGTATTTTACTAATTTAGTGGCTAAACTGGCTTAGCTTGCTTAGTCTAGCACCAACCACGATGTAGAGGGAGAGAGGAAGTCTTTATATTAAGTTTATGGTATTGGACATTATTTTACTAGTTTATTTTTCAAAAAGATTTTTGGCCAGTTTTGACAGCCCTATGTGTATTGGATTTAACAGATGAAATGAGCCTTCTGTGTGCGCCCCTTCAACTTTATTTGTTTGCTTGCTTTCAGTTAAACCAAATAGCCAATCAGATTAATTCCTCTCATCAACATCTCCAACTGCAATGCAATATGTTGATTTGGCTGAAAAACCGACCAGGGTCGACGAGTACTGACGGTACCTCACACACCGCAAAATCTAGGGTTGACATACCCTCACAGTTGGCCAAACTTGGAAAGACGGCTGACAATCTCAGTGGTGCGTCAGCACCTTTTTAGGAACCAAAACATGAGAAGAGGAAATACATGAAGAGTCATTCATTCATGCTGTTCTAATCAGTGAACCAACTGGTATTTGATGATGTGCAGAGAACGCCTTTTCTCTGTCACTCTCTTTGCCTTACAGTGTTTCTAGCTCTCTCTCCATTCCCTCCTGTCTCTCTGTGTTGCTTTTGGTTACATAATCCTTGTTGAATGTTGATAGTAATCCGCGTCCTCCCTCCCCCCTCTCTTTATCCCTACAGGTTAAGCTGTAGAGGAGTCTCGCTGGTTGCCGGAGGAAAAGATGTGCGATGGAATGGTAGCGTTTCAGACAAGAGCCCTGTCCTCCTCTTCTTCTTCTTCCTCTTCCTCCACCTCCTCCGCTCTAGCCCACAGGCTGGCTGCCTCCGCGCTTCTCCTCCTCTTCACCCTGCTCCCTCATGGTCACGCATCAGGTAAGACGCAAACACACACACACACACACACAAATTTCCCACATGATACACATTGACTAAACTGCCATCTTCACCCATCTGTTGTGAATTGATTGAAGCTACCCCCCCAATCTTGCAGGTCAGTTAGATTAAATTTGCTTCCTTTACCCTTGGGTTGTGCAGGTTGCTCTGTCTCCGAGCTGCAACTGAGAGCTCAATTCCACCAACTGTATGAATCCATTCACTGCCTTAATAAGTCACAACTGTTTTCCTTCGCCATTGAGAGATGATGTTGTCTGTGGTCACATTGCCGTCATGAGGTTTTAATCAGCCATGACATTTAGCGTCCTCTGAGTGCTTTTAGCACAGCTAGTGAGCTTTGGTTATTTCCCTACGACAACCTTCAGATCAGGTTTTCAAATTGATTTAATTGTATTCTAGTGTGTGTGGGGTGGGGTGTGTGTGCACACACGCACGCTCACTCCCCTCACATAGCCAGCTTGTGAAATGAGCCACCAGATGTCCTTGCCACAGTGAGGAGGCAGACTGTGTATGTGTCAATAAGTATGTAAGTAATGTGTGTGAGGGGTGGTTTGGGGTTCTGGAATGTTTCTAAAGCTTTAATTGTTTAACTTTCTTTATTTGCCTTTTAAATAAATGAATGTGTGTGAGAAATGGCAATAGACAGAATAGAGGGAGAGAGAGATGGGCAAGAGGAGAGCACTGCTGATCCCAAGTGTATTGTGTCTCTCTCTCTCTCTCTCTCTCTCTCTCTCTCTCTCTTATGTAATACACATGATTCATGTAGAGCCTAGAGGGGCTGGTATCACGCTCACGTTCTGCATCCAACACACTCACACACGTACAGTACACTGCCTACCAATACCAGGGAGATGTGTCCTCAAATCCCCAGCCCACGTGCTCTGTGTACTGTATTTGTGTGTATTTGCATGCATGTGTGCAAAGCTACCCCACACTCGGATTATGTGTGGATGAGGAAGGTCATACCCTAGCGCGCTCATGTAACTCCAATTCTTGCCTCATTGCACTGGCTTCCTGTACGTTTTAGGATTGATTTTAAGATTTTATTGTTTGTTTTTAAAGCTGTGAATGGACTGGCCCCAATATATATCTCGGACCTCATCCTAATTTATAATTCACTGAGGTCAGAGAGCCAGCTCCAGATTGTGGTCTCTAAGACAAGACTTAAAACTTGGGGGGACAGGGCCTTTTTTGTGGTTGGACTTAAACTCTGGAACGCTCTGCCTCACCATGTCCGAACAGCCCCAAAAGTTGAGTGTTTTAAGTCTCGTCTAAAGACACATTTTTATTCTTTGGCTTTTAACTCCATGTGAGTTGTGTGGTCATCTGATGTCTCTTATTGTATTTTAGTATTTATTTTTTTTACAATATTTTATATTAATTGTTTTGTATGTTTGAGTTTTCTGTGCAGCACTTTGGTAACTTTGTGTTTGTAAAATGTGCTATAGAAATAAAGTGGATTGGATTGGAAAGTGGATACCCTAAAATCCTGCGAGTCAGTTTATCAAAAGACAGACCCTGTATCAATCACGTTCATGGCAGTTGGCGCATTACATAGGGACAAGAAGTTCTTTTCAGTATCCATGATTCAACTGCGCCTTGCCATTCACCTGATGGAAAAGGAGAAAAAGATGTCTGGACTCCACCACAGACTCCCCCCACTAGGACTATTTTCAACTGGCTTGTGACAATTCATAAACTGTCTAAACCTTTCCACACCTTACTATCTCATTAACTTCTTTAAGAAATCTTTACATAGTTTCTTTACTAGTTTTAAGCTTGTAATGGAAAACTCTAGGTGGTGCTTCAAGTGAGCTGACAATACAAAGGTTATTTTTAGGTGTTGCCATACGTAGTATTTGTAGCATAATTACTTCCTTGTAGCACACAAGGCAGTAGTCATTCTGACTCACAGTTCAAGAATTCTGGCTCTTCAAAATGGAGTATAGCTCTGTGTATGGTGTGTATTTGCTCTCTTGCAAGTAAATATAAGCTCAAATATATTAATAACACCAGGTAATGGCTTTTGCATAGGTTTCTCGGGAATCCATATTGAAATAATGTAAGCCCCTTCCAGAAGATGTCTGAGTACAGTTTTTTTAGATTTCTGATAAGGGCATTTTCCATTCAGGCACAGTAGTATGTAACTTAAATATTTAATCACACATCACAGGCTACTTATTGAGAATGGAAGATTTTGAATCGTAGCTCCTTGACAACAGCAGTAACAGAATTTTTTTTGTTTTTCTGATCACAGTTTTGATCACATGAAAAAAGATGACACTTTAATAATGTTTATTGATGACAAATAGGTCCCGAAGAAAGGTTAATGTAAATCAGGGCAGTAAAAAGGGGGTGAATAGTGTAAACATAAAAAGACAGCAATTCCAATACAAAAACAGCCAAAACCATGAATTGTAGTATTCACAGCACGGGAGAATGAAATTAAATCTATAATTAGAAATATTATCATAAAGGTGAGGCACTCATTTTCAAGCTTTAAAGTCATTGTGTTATTAGTTCTTCTGTTCACTGGCTGCCCTCTCTCTTCTGCTCAGCATACATAATGCACATAGGCAATCCTTTGTTACAGGGATAGAGATTGCTCTGGAAATTTTCATGAATATGAAATGTCATAACTGCTGACACTTATTCCAGACTCATACAAATACCAGTGTGTGGTATGAATAGAAATGGATACTAAAAAAAATATACTGCACATCATTTGCATCCTAGAGCTCTAAACACTAGAGACAGCACAGAACAGAACTGTATCAAATTTCTATTTTTGTCTATGATGGTTCATGTGTCACTTTTAGTCTTTTGTGGATATTACTTTTAGGAAATTTGACCTATAAGTGATGGGGTGTAAGATGGAGAGAGAGGATGTTATACAGTAATGGTTAAGGTACTCTTTGCTCCCATTTTTTCTGTCTTTAACAAAGAAAGGAAAAGCTTTGAGCTTCCACATTGGTGGCTTCATGTTCTCTGAAGAAAGGTCAGGACATCAATTTCTTGTACCTGTTAATACGCTCTGTTAGGAGGTGGTCACAAAGCCTTTTGGGGCCAGGGTATTTTTTAGAACCAATCACAGTCAAAGCCATGTCTTTTTATCTGTTGTTCAGCCGTTCATTGTAAACAAGATTACCAGTGGGGTATCTGCTCAGCAAATTACTGTAAATGGCTGCCTCACATTTGTGTTTGTGATTACTGTGTATGATTACATTTGTGTTAATGATTCAGGACATTCTTCCAAAAGTTGCTACGTGCTAAACAAAATATCCTCTGCATTCAAGCAGGATGCCAGTAAACAACCACAGAAACAAAGCGGCACTCTGGGTTGTGCATATGCACAAGATAAATGGTGTCAGTTTGGAGGATTTTCATGGCATAGTGCAAATATTACTTGTTCATGTCTTTTTTTTTGTCTATCTGGCTGCTTAGGGCTCAGTTCCTCATATGACGTCAATTCCTTACAGTGAGCCTTTGTGGTTTGTTTCAGAGGAAGTGGACGTACAGCGAGTCAGAACTGACAGAGTAAAGATTGGAATTCGGAGTATCAAAGGGTCTATTCACATGGATCACATGCCGTGTTTTCTGCTCGAACAGTGGCAAAAAGATTCAGACCATCCTTGTGGGTCCACTTAAATAGATAAACTGTGCCCTCTAAAAACCCATTGTCTTCTAAAGTTGAGTTAAAGTTGTTCAGGAAAGCGCCAGCGAGGACCAGAAATCTCCCACAAACAAGCCTACTGTGTGCTCTGTGTGTTGGTGACGTTTATGTGTGTTTATGTGTGAGAACGGGAAGTGGCTTTCCCCGGCCTGGAGGAAAAGTGGAGTCATACTGTAAAGTCAAGAGCAGGGGGAGGAGAGCAAGAGAAAGAGCAGCGAGCTGCCTTTCTAATTTCCTCTGGGATTTGTGTTTGTTTTTGACAATCGATTGTTGTCCATTCTTGGCTTGAGTTGAATACATTTTTCTCCACCCGATGCTGGCCTATCTAAAAGACGGATGCCTTTGTTTTGGCAGGTCTTGCATCACTGTGTAGGACCAACCCAAGGATATGAAGATGTTTTCTCAAGCTCAAGGAAAAAGACTTGACAACTCCCTTTTTTTTTTAAGAACAGAGTAGACTCCAGTGGCTAGCATAGCGCCATTGCTCTGACCACAGAGGAAAGTTTCTGAATGAGCCATGTCCTACTTCAGGCGTCTTCAAACAGCTGTAGTCTTTGAAATGTGTGTGTGTGTGTGTGTGTGTGTGTGTGTGTGTGTGTGTGTGTGTGTGTGTGTGTGTGTGTGTGTGTGTGTGTGTGTGTGTGTGTGTGTGTGTGTGTGTGTGTGTGTGTGTGTGTGTGTGTGTGTGTGTGTGTGTGTGTGTGTGTGTGTGTGTGTGTGTGTGTGTGTGTGTGTGTGTGTGTGTGTGTGTGTGTGTGTGAAGACCACACTGTTGGTTTCCAACCCTTGCAGAAAGTTTGCTAGATGGGCTGGGTATACAAACAGTGCAGTCCTAAGGGGGAAACTGCAATTAACTGTTCACAATAGTCCCCTGAAGTCCTGTTAGCAAGGCGGCTCACAGGCAGGCAGGAGTAAAGCAATACGCTGGCTCCTAACTCCTATCTGAAATGCAAGAACAAAGAGGGCTTGTAGGGGGGTGTTGGAAGCCACAGGCCAAACCACAGCAAGCTGCAACTCCACTAGATCACCAATCTGCAATTAAGACTGCTAAGTGTGTGTGTGTGTGTGTGTGTGTGTGTGGGGCACAGACACTTTTCTAAGATGTCTTTTCGTCTTCTGTCTCACTCTCTCTCTTTTAAGGCTGCAGCCATTAGCCAGATAAGATTATTAGCGGCAGTCCGGTCAAATCTATCAGCCTTTCTTTTTCATTACCTGTGTGTTTATCACTTGAGCCATCACTCACTGCTTTTGTCATTAAACGGCTCTCCCACCCAATCAAGCCCTAACTTAAAACTTTAAACGCCTCGCCAGACAAAGAAATACTCTATAGAAACAGATACTTCAGTGCGGACAGGCGACGCAAGGCCACTGGGCCGACAGCTCAATTACTTGGTAAAGAGCCTAGATGGCCAGGTTTATTGTTAGCTACACAGTGTTGCCACTTCACCTACTAACACTATGCTTATCATAGGCATAGGTTATTTTAATTTTTTGAGTCCCATTTTTAGCATTTTGGGTGTCTCAGTTTCAAACCTTTCTTCTGATCCAGATATTTGCGTTTGCCGTTTTTTATGTGCAGTGTGCTGATCACCATCTTGTTATTTCTCCACTGATGACAGGTGCTGTATAATAAAGGTTAATGAATGTTGAAAGCAGGAAGTGGTGGCACTGGCAGCACCAGCAGTTAAATCTGATAAAACAAGTTTGAGATACAGTATATGGAGAATTTATAAGATGTTAACTGGTTATTTGTCATGCTAATGCAGTGGATTTAATGTTAAAACCTACAGAGTTATTATTTTTAAAAACACAATGTTGCGTTGTTTAAAGCTTTGTTTTTTGGCCTCTCTCCAGAACTTCAGGATTATTTTGAAGCTACATTAAGGCCGGGGAGAGAAGAGGCAGTTTGTAAATTGTTTTCTAGTGAAATGTGTGTGTGGTTGTCTGAAGCAGCAGGCAGTCGTAATGATTTCCAAAGGGCCTCATCTGAGGGACCAGCCTGCTGAGTAGAGGACATCTCTGACTAATGAGCTGCTAAATATATCCCCCAGCCTCTCCTGTCTTCTGTTGCCATTGCTTCTGTTCGTTCATTAAGTCTTTTATTCATTTTTTTCTCTGCCTTCATTCTGTTTTCGATCATCTTTGTACTCATGTTTAGTAATTTTTTTTTTTCTAGTATCAAGCTGTCTGCTGAAAATCTTGCCAAAGTATAACATAGTATTTTGATCTTTTTCTTTTAAATTTCTTCTTTTTCAAACGGTTCTGTCTCCTTTTTTTCTAAGTCCGTATTTTTTTCCCTCCTCTTTGATGTGTGTTTTTCAGGCCCACTGAAACAGTGTGGGCTTTTTTTTTTTTTTTTTGCACTGTTAGTCAACAGCATCATCCTGTTCAAACAAGTTCCTCAGCTTACACATAAGGCACCGAGCATCCTACACACATGGTGAATTGGCCAACTGATTGAGACATCCACGCAACCATGTCATGACGCTGGTATAGCATTGTGTCTTTTATGAACCTCTACGGAAGGGCTAATGGTGTTATCTTTATGACAAGTTAAAGGCTTGCTGTTATTTCATTTAACCAGTTTCTGTGGCTTTTACCATTTTTCCCTTGATATCACATAGGAATATTTAAAACTGAAAACTTGAAAAAATGCAGAAAAACATTCCAAATATTGATTATAAACCAAGCAGATAGCAATTGTTTGTTAACCTTCGTGACAAATAAAGTTGCGCCCGTAGGTGCTTCACAATAAAGATTTCTAGCAGTTGCTATGCTTTTAATGTGAAGCAGCAGCATTAAATGTTTGGCTTGCATTAGCACCACCTTAACACAGCAATGACAACTCCAAGCCACAGAAATTCTTAGGTTAGACAACAGCTACTAAAGAATTAAAAGCTGTATAACGGACGTACTTCTTTTGAACATTGCTTTCGCTTTTGCCGCCTGCACGAACACCTTTTTAGCACCACAACAGCTCAGCTGAGGGCGGCGACTGTCATGTTTGGACCAAAAGGTTGCCGTCAGTCAGCGTGGTTATCTCCTGCTGGGAATGCACATTGAACAACAGAGTGGAACAGGGACATGCCTCAACATGCCACAGCTGTGGCGAGACATTGGAAATGGGGCAATATTGTACTGCATCATCCACAACCCCTAATCTGTTGACTCAGCTTTTAGCTTACGTCCAACTGTAGTTTTGTCAGACACAGACCAAAACTTCTACTAGTTCACTTGCTAAAAAAGGAACATGTAGTTTCCTCAAACACAGTCTTGGACTGCAAAACAAAGTAAAACACTTGATCTGGCAGACTTGCTGATTATGAGCTGAGTGGAAAGGCTGGGCTATACATGTGCTATCTTGCTGCATTCATGTTGCTTGTTGTCATAGGAGATGGTGTACAGCTGTTTCTCCTTAACTGACTGCATTTCAGCAGATATGGCTTCATCATCGCTGTCTTATTTTCAGGCTGCCTCTGCTTCAAAAGATGCAGGGGAAGAGAGAGAATGATACTCCACAACCCATGATTCTTAGTTGATCTTCCTCCTGAGGGAATTCAGAGCATATAGGTTGGATCAGAACAGCACCCCTGAAGCTATCAGGGGTTCAACACCTTCCTTCAGCACTGTGCATAGTTGCTGACTTGTAGGCTTGAGGTTGCTCCTCACTTAAAGCAGGGCCTCCCCAGTTTCTGCACCACCCTTTTGACACAGACAGAATTTAGTTTCCACTGTGTAACAATGTGTAAAAACAATGTTTTCTGTCTACCCCTAATTAGTTCCTGTTTTTTTGTTTTGTTCCATCTAGTCCCTTTCCTTAAACTGTAACCAGTCCATTATGATGGAGTGTTGAGTTGTTTAGTGGCCAGTTGGTTTAGCTCCACTCTAATGCCCTCTGTCCTTATTACATCATCTGTAAAAAACAGCAGCCAAATGGCGATGGTCTTTGTACAGGCTTCACTGGAGTCCATTTGGATAATTGTGTCAGGATTTATAAGAAGTGTGCATGTATGTCATATCTATGTGTATAGGTCTGTAGATTTAAAAACAAACTGTCATCAGAGTCCAAAGACATTTTTAAATTGCTGGGTTTGTATGACCAACAGCAAAAATAATCAAATTTACACTGAGAAATGTAGGAATATATGGTGTTTTTATTGTTAGACAACAGAAAAAATTTTTTTCATGTTGATAGGCTAATCCTTTCAGCACTGAGTAACAGCTTTTTGAGACACATTCTCTTTAACAGCTTGTGTTTGTGTGGGCCAAAGCCATTGTTATTATCCGTAGATGTCCGTTGGGCTTGAGTCACAAATTTGATTAACTTACTTGTCACATTTTTAAAATCACTTGTAACATATTTGTTGACTTGAGACGTGGCAACTTTTAAGTTACATTTATTTCAATATGTGTAAGTCAACAACTATCTATTGTTTATTGTGCCGTGCTTACTTTCACACTCTCAGATGCTCACACAGCTATAAGTTACTGTTACCGTTTGTAACATTACCTACATCACTTATGCTGGCAGCAGGCCCATTTAGGCTTTGGATGATGATTATGATGATGATTATAATGGAGTGTGTCCATCCACAAACTGTTCAGTGTTGAAAGTCTAGCCTTGTAGGTGATACAAACAGTACTTAGCATCTTCCTCGCGGTGATAAACAGTCTAACTTTAAGAGTTTGTTTTTTTATGTCTTGGGAATGTTTTGGTGTCTCTGCCAAATACAGATAGTTGTTGCTAATTCTAGCATTTCTACTTCAGTAGAACTGGCGTAGTAAAACCAGTGAATTGAGATGTCCTGATCAAATTGTTTTGCCTCAGATCCAAATCTAAGTAATTTAGCATCTGTCTCGCTTGCTAATGCACGCTATTGTGTGAATTGCTGGCTGCTGTTTTGTGTGGTCAACTCAATGTGCTCAAACCTCTGTTAAGGAACAGCAGTTACTAAAACCCAGAGCAATCATAGATTTAAAAAAAACTTTTTAAACATTGATGCCAGGGAACTACAGATGGAAAAATTGCTTTTTGGCTAATTATGGCATTTTTAACCTGCTAAAATCAATTTTTATTAGTTTGCACTGTCCTCTTCTTAAATAAACTGAATTGAATTTAATTCAAAAATAGATAAGGTTTTAAAGTGTACAGACATACAATCTTTCAAAAAAATATGTGGATTGTAGCAACAATGTAAGCAGACTTGCAGTATCTGCACTTACTTTTTGCAAGTACGCCAGCCTCCCCTCCACTTAGTTTTAGTGTATTTTGAGGTGACAGAAATCTGCAATAACCTACACTTTCTACTAAACATGCAGTATGTGAGCATGTAAGAACCCACTGTTAACAACAAATTACATTCCACTTCTCTCAGCAGTGCAGCCTGCATGTGTTAAGAGGTTATACACTTGCTGCCATTTGCTCACCCTCTTGGTGACTTGCTAGAGCAGCTCTATCAAAGTTCAGTTGGACTGTATTAGGGGGACGGTGGCTGTAACAGTGACTGCATTGTTGAGTCATTGGAGATATAATGCAAAGCGTGGGACACTGTCTCAGGTTTTGATGTTTTTCCCCCCTGCCTCTTTGTTTCTTATAGGAATAAATCAGATCATGAATCCTAAATCCTGTTATAAGTCATCCTACTCTCTGCATTATGACTGCTCCAATTGAAGTAGATTGTGCTCTAGAAGTTGTCTGTAGTACAGTATGTATTGTGCTATTGCAGTGAACCTGTTCACCAAACAACCGAAGAATGCAGGTAAAGATAAGTTTGCCAGAGAATAAATACCAGCTGCAGACTAGCTTTGTCATACTATCTTTAAGTTTTTGTTATTGTTCCATACCATACAGCTCTCAGGTTACAGACGTAAGCTGCCCTCCTCTCACTGGTACTACCAACATATCAGCGTGCCAGCCCTGGTAAACAGGGTAGGAATTATCTCTCTGACTTTCACCTTCAACAAATGTTCCAGGCTCAGCACTCATAACTCTGCTGGCTGGCTGGCCCAGCCTGCTGAAATAGGATCAGTCCACAGTTGCATTGACAGTTTTTTAGCAGGGGGTGGGGAGGGGGGGTGTCTGAACACATGCACGTGTGTGTAGGAGGGGTCTCACACACTCTTTTGTTTTTCCTCTGAAAGCTGAGAAGAAGGAATGTCTGCCTCCCAGCTGTCCTTAGCAGTGAGGGTGATAGAAGAGAGCAGGGGGAGCTCACTGTTCGCCTTCGTTAACATCCTCCCATCTGTTACTTGAGGGCAGAGTGTGCGTGCATGCTTGTATCTTTGAGGTTAGAAAGAGGGTCACACAATGGCGATACCCCCCTGCCCTCATCCAGTTTTGCCTCTCATGCATATTTAACCCTTCAAATGCAAAGTTGTCTGTTGTCCTGTTTGGAGGCACGCTGCTTAAATCTTTCACTGTGCCCCATCCCTTAGCAAGCGGGGACAATGGGTGTGTAATAGCAGCACACGTGGCTTGCTAAATGCATTGCAACAGCAGGGGAGGAATGGGTGGGGAGAGGGAGGATGTTTCTGTCTGTTTGGAGATTTCCTTCACCCTGGGTGTATGCAGTTTGTGTGTGTGATTCTGTGTGTTGCAGCTGCAGGAAGAGTGACGAGTGGACGACTGAGTTCTCTGAAAATGCTCTTTTGGAACCCTCAGCCATTAGACTTATTTCTTTCTGGCACATTTCCTGTTTAAAAATGATTTTTCTGTCAGTTAAAATATTAAATACTTGACTACTAAATGTATTAGCTCCAGTAATATGAAACATGACATTAGTACAATCATTAGGACAAGCATAGTAACATGACATAAGAACAAGCATAGTAACATAAAAGTGGAATAAAATATAATAAAAATATCAGATATTGGTAAAAATCATACTAGTGCATTGTGCTTTTCCACATACTGTAATGAAGTACCTGGCTGTGTGTGTTTCACGGCGGGTAAAGGCTTGTTGTGGAATTTCTTAATGCCTTCAAACCACTAGTACTTGTGTAAGTGCACTAGATGTAAATGACATTTAGAAAATAATTGAACTGGCTGGATTGTTGCACAAGGTCTTACTGGCATGAGAGGGAGCTTTGTTGTGTTTCTGAAAGGAGCACATGTTTCAAAAATTGACATTTTGCTGTCTTCATGGTTCGTTTAGACTGACCCGACTTCAATGGCCTCTGATCTCTCAGTAAGAATTAACCCTTGAGTGGGTTAAGCCTCACACTGAAACCATCTCTAGCACTGATGCAGGGAATGCTTTATTTTTATTGATGGGGATAAATGTTCTGTTGTCAATTTTATGTTCATTTAAGCAACAACAACATAGGCTGTGTTATTACATTATCTGTGTCACATAACAGTGATATAACCTGTATCCTGGGATTCATTCAAAACTTTGATTTGTTTGTTTGAAAAAGTAATAAATATTTTTTAAATATACCTGAGATTATCTCTAGGACAATTAATTGGACAGTAACATTTAAAATTGTTACAGCGCTACATGCATTGCATGTATACTGTAGCTGTATACTTTATTTTACATGAAAATAAAAAAAAACTTTATATGCGCATGGCTTTTCTGAGACAATCCTGCCGATCAAAAAGCAATTCAGAGTAAGATAATGAATGCCGTTAACACTCATCTGTCTTCTGCAGTTGTGTTGGACTGCCTCCAGCGCACCACAAAAGATCATAACAGTGGCTGTTGGCTAGAGACTATTGTTGTAAACGGCCCCCCTAAGGCCTTATTGTCCCCTACTACCTCCCATCCTGGGGTCATCCGTTTATCACCTTTACCCCCTCCATTAACACCATCTACACCTGTTTACTGTAGAAATTACTCTGTTGTCTTTTGGAACCAGTGTACAACACGGACATTGGTACAATACAAACATTGGTTGGCCTTTTTCCCTCCACACTGTTCTTTATCCTCCTCCTCCGCCTCCTCCCCCTTCATCCGCAGTTAGGTCCCCCCACCTTCCCTCAGAGTCCCTGGAGATGGAACAGGGCGCTTTTTTAGAAAAATTGGTTTCATGCTTTTATGGCTTCAGCTTTGCTCTACATTCTTTCTACCCACAGTAATAGAAGTCTAACTTTATAAGCTGGTTTTTTTTTCACATTTTCTTTCCCACAACCTTTGCCCCTGTTCAACAAAATCTGCTTTAGAGTTCTCTTTGAGTCAGTTCCCAGCTGTTATAGAAGAACAGAACATGATAGCAGAAATGAGTCGGACTGCGTGTATATCAGTGTTACAACATGACGACTTCTTACTCGCCTACCGCAGAATATGACACTGCAAGTATGGCTCACTCAAACATTAAGTGTCCTATGTTACAGATCCATTTCCCCCCACCCAGGTCAGTGTACAGAGTTATGTCACTTCATACTGTGTGAAGTGTATCTCACTGAGAGCTTGTCTCAGTTTGTTTATGTGTGAAAGAATGAAAGTGAGTGCAGCAACCACAGTACTCTTATACGTACCAAATCACATTTTACATTTACACAATGATTAGCCAAATAGTTAATAGTTTCACTAGAATTGAAGCCAGATTAATGTATAATATCTTCACAAAGCTTTAACTTTATTGTTTTGTATGTTCAGTTAGCAGTGTTTACCCGATAATCGTATAAGCCTGTTGGGCCGTTGTTTAATGCCAAAAAATAGAGCCAAATATCCTTTGTGTTTCCCTTATATTTATTCAGCAGTTGGACGCTGCCATGAACTGCAGTGACATATTGCCGTGAGTTACTGAATGAGACTGCCTGTGGTTAGTATATGTCTGTAACACCGGGACAGTTGAGTGCGTTATCTAAACTGCTAAAGTCAGTTAAACAGGTGAAGTGAAGATGAACGTTGTTGGTAACGTTCGCCTACTGGTGGTCTCACCATGCCAGACCTATCTCCACAGCACTGATGGATTCTGTGTTTTTAGCTGAGACCAGCGAATATTCTGTTAAAACAGATCAGTATCGCTGTTTAAACGCTGCATTGCTTGTAAGTAAATAAAGGGGGTAACATGTGAACAAGCTTTTTAAAGTAACATATGTATGCCGATGTTAAGCGTTGTTTATGTGGATTTAGAAAAATAACTGAACGAAATTTGGTGCGGTCATAAATAAAGTTGCTGAGAGGGTCTGAAAAATCACTGAATCTAGTGAGAAAGTTGAAAAATACAGCCACAGCCATAGACAGTTAAAGAAATGGACCAACAGATCCCGTTGCTCTTGACGGAGACCAGTAAAGTCTATTAGAAGCTCTTTTCTGGTGAGTGCTGAGCGTTACTGCGCAGCCTCCAACTGAGCTTGACGACGTAGATGTGACGTGAGCAACCTGTCTGAAAGTTGTAAGTCTTCTGGTAGCTGTGCCCAGAGAAATCTTAATTATTCCCAATATGCAGAGATGGAGAGCGTAGGTATATGTTAGGAGATAACATAGGCACGCTCGCTTACCCCCTTGTCCACAACGTTGCTGCTGCATCGCTTCCTGATTCCCAAACTATGGAACGGGCCGAGGCCCAAATCACAGAACACATGTGCGTCAAAACAATTAGTGACGTTAAAAGGAATTTGCGGTAACTTATTATTATTGCGTTAATTTTGACAGCCCTACATCAAATGTCTTGTTTTGGCCGCCCAACATTCCAAAACCTAAATATATTTAGTTTAATATCATAATATTGAAGCTGTTATATTAAACCACAGTCCTAAACCAGTGAATCTTTTCGAGAAAAAAAATGTATATGAAAACTGTTGCAGATTAATTTGCTACTGTACTTCCTTCGTTGCATGCTATAGCTTTCTCTATTCATCCCTGCATTTTTCTGTCCTCAACTGCACTGTCAGCTGTCCAAAAAAGCAACTACTTTCCCTCAATGTCAGAAATGAGTTGGGAGCCCTCCCATTCTTTCCAACGCTACCCCACTGTGGGCTCTGCTGCATTGAACTGCACTCTAATAACAACAGCTTGGCTAAAAATCCCATGGATTAGCAAGAGAGACGAGGGAACGTGGCAAAAAACAAAAACACCCTCAGCCCAAAAATTACAGAAACGTCAGAAACAACAGAGGACAGGGCCGAGGCCAACAAAGGAACAAAAACATATTTGCCAGGCCAAAGAGAGCATCATCATCCTCTGGGTCTTTAGCGTAATCCCCCTGCCCCCCTCTTTAGCATATATATACACACACACACACACACAGAAATTCCTCTGCTTCTTCTTGACACACTTGAACACACTGGAAATCCCACCCTCTTTTATGGCCTATTGTTCTATAGGGCAATCAAACAGCTGGCTGCAGAAGTCATCAGTATCTGATCTGCTTTAGAGCGCTCCCAGCTTGTAAAAGAGGATAATTAGAATTTTAATTTGCCTGAGCAGAGGGGGCTAAAACCTTGTCCCCCCTGTTTTCCTCAATCCACGCTTCTTGCAGCTTTTAGCAGGATAGTGCCATTGGTAACAGATGGGGAAAGGGAGATATTCACAGCCAGGCAGACACTTCAGAGCAAGGCAGGGGATTTTAACGCCCCCCACAGCTTCCAGACTCTCCTCCTCCGGCACAGCCTTAAGACGCTGGATGTTGGTATTAGCAATCAGCCCCATGGGTGCTCTGTCCTGACCCAGTCTTCCCCCCTACATGAAGTGTTTCTCCAATCTCTTTGACCAGTTTACAGTTGTGTGCCCAAAAGATTCCTAATTGTTTTCACCTTTTATACGTCCACTTTATTTAAAAGCCAAAGCTTAAGCACTTTTTAAACACAAATGCACTTTCTTTCATTTTGGAATTCATTAAGTATGTTTTTTGCGTATTTGCCTTTTCCATTTGCTTTCACAAGGCCCTTTTTGTTTTAGTCATTATTTTTTTCAACATTTCTCTTGAGCAAACTCTTCAGACCAGTGGTAGAACAGCTTGTGTTTAACTGTGAGTCATTCCCTTCCTCATAAGCAAAAAACATGGCGTGCTGAAATCCATTCTGGCATTGCTTAGTGCTTTAATCAGTATTTTTTCCCCCCCTCTGCCTCTGTGTGTGTTTTCAAATCCAAAACTCAATCTGGCCTGAGAGGGCGATGGGAAAGAGGGAGACAGCAAGGTTATTAATCTTAACCACTCTACCATCTCTGGATACTGAACCAGCATTCATTCTTTCCTTTACCAGAGTCTCTCCGCTTGTGCTAACCCAACCCACAGTGTGGTATGTACTGTAGCTGACGGCTGCCTCCTCTTCCCATTGTTGTTGTAGGGAGCCTGAACTATTGGTCGACCTGCCACAACATGTCTCTTTTTGGCTTGTAATTGCTCAGGGCCACAGTGCTCCATGATGCTGACGTTTTTCTGTGCTCTCTTCCTTTCTTTCTTCCCTCCCCCCACCTCTCTTTTTGCCTGTGTATCAAATAATGACTGCCTTTTCCCATCAGTATTTTTCAATCTTTGTTGTTTCTTCTTAGTCCCCTCGATGCTTTCTAACCTCACCTTTCAACTTCCCTGGTAACTTGAAAAAAGTAGTGTCAGTTTTTTGTTGCTGAATATATTCATATATTTGTCTCACATTCATGTTCTGCGGTAGGCGTTGACATTTTTGACACGTACAATCCCATGGAATAGTGATTTTAAATCAAAATTCTTCACTGCTCCAAGTTTAAGAAACACTTTTTTTGACATTTTCTTTTTATCTTACCATATTTTGTGTTCATTTCCTTTTTTCAAGCTGAAATGGGACAGGTATAAGTTGTTCTTTTCTATTCTCAGGGGATGTAATGTGCAAGGATATCTGTGTGCGCATTTATGCATATCTAGTCTATATCTGGACTATGTGTTCTTAGTTGCTACTAATATGCAGTATACAGTGTAGGGCTACAACTAACGATTGTTTTCATCATAACTTTTAATTGCAGATTAGTTTCTTGGTAATGGTTTTGTTTTTTTATTTTTTATTTTACAGGCAAGTCATTAAAAACAAGTTCTTCTTTACAATGGTGGCCTGACAAATGGCATAGCCACTTAGAACTATACATTTTGTCTATAAATAGTAAAAAGAGATGCCCATGTTGACTCCCCAGAATCCTAGGTGATGATTTTAACTTTTTTTGTCCAAACAACAGTCCACAACACAATCATTCAGTTTAATAATGTATGTGGCAAAAATGATGATCAAATTCTTACATTTAGGAAGCTGGATTTAGAAAATGTTTTGCTTGAAAAATCACTAAAACGATTCAATCATCTCAAAATAGTATTTAATATTAACTATAATTAATATTTAGTCAGTTAAAACCTTAAATAATTGACTACTAAATGTTTTAGCTCCAATAATATGAAACATGGCATAAGGACAAGCATAGTAACATAAAAGTGGAATAAAATATAATGAAAATATCAGATATTGGTAAAAATCATACTACTGCATTGTGCTTTTCCACATACTGTAATGAAGTACCTGGCTGTGTGTGTTTCACGGCGGGTAAAGGCTTGTTGTGGAATTTCTTAATGCCTTCGAACCACTAGTACTTGTGTAAGTGCACTAGATGTAAATGACATTTAGAAAATAATTGAACTGGCTGGATTGTTGCACAAGGTCTTACTGGCATGAGAGGGAGCTTTGTTGTGTTTCTGAAGGGAGCACATGTTTTAAAAATGGACATTTTGCTGTCTTCATGGTTCGTTTAGACTGACCCGACTTCAATGGCCTCTGATCTCTCTGTAAGAATTAACCCTTGAGTGGGTTAAGCCTCACACTGAAACCATCTCTAGCACTGATGCAGGGAATGCTTTATTTTTTATTGATGGGGATAAATGTTCTGTTGTCAATTTTATGTTCATTTAAGCAACAACAACATAGGCTGTGTTATTACATTATCTGTGTCACATAACAGCGATATAACCTGTATCCTGGGATTCATTCAAAACTTTGATTTGTTTGTTTGAATAAGTAATAAATAAATATTTTTTAAATACACCTGAAAGAGACAATCATTTTATTAATCACAATTATATCTGAGGCAATCAATTGTACAGCAACATTTGAGATTGTTACATGCATGGCATGGCTGTTGCTGTATACTTTTTTTATGAAAATGAAAAATTATTATTGTTAAATGCACATGTCTTTTCTGAGACAATTTTGCAGATCAAAAAGCAATTCAAAGTCAGATAATGAATGCCGTTAACACTCATTTAACACTCATCTATCTTCTGCAGTTGTGTTGGACTGCCTCCAGCACACCACAAAAGATCATAACAGTGGCTGTTGGCTAGAGACAATTGTCGTAAACGGCCCCCCTAAGGCCTTATTGTCCCCTACTACCTCCCATGCTGGGGTCATCCGTTTATCACCTTTACCCCCTCCATTAACACCATCTACTCCTCAGAGAGCCTTAAATGGCCGTTTCCAACTGGTATTAACATCCGTTCTGAGTGATCCGGTCACAAGTGGACGGCTCTAAGTGCAAGTGTTCCCACCTGGCTGCAGAATGTGTCTCCAAATGCATCTTGAGTGACCACTTGTGATCGGATCTCAATTACTCGCTCTTAATGCAAATTAACACGTAGGCTACATCATTTGAGTTTGCTTATACCTGTAGGCTGGTTGTGTGTGTACATTTCAGTTGTATCGTTCACATAAATCATACATTAGAAATGTGCGATGGTTAATAAAGAGCGCTGTTTTCAGCCTGTCTGTGTGCTGAAATAAGTATGACTAGGGTTGCCGGGATCTGAGCAGGAGAGAAATATTTTTTTAATAGTCTGTATGTTCAGTTCTCAGTGCGTTTGTAGCTTCTGACTGAATCTCTGTGGTTTGAGGTATAGTTTAGTTTTTACTTTAATTTACCGTTTTATGTTTGCTTCTAGACATCATGTTAAGTTACTGCTGATGAAAAAATTTTGCTGCTTCATAATAAAAGCTTTTTAATAACAAAACATGGGGACTTTTATTCTGAAGATTTTTTTAGGAAATGAAACCTCTCCACAGCTGCTGGTTTGACCCTCTCACTCTCATATTAAACAAACCTTTAGCTGTTAAATGTCAATACATTACCTTGGTCTGCAAATCTGGCTTCCTACAAACTACAGCTAAACCACTGAAGTACACATAGTACAGTTATGGCTTTACAAGGATGGTGCAGCATAATTTAAATCAAAATAGTTTCAATATTTTTATTAAACTAGTACAGTGCCTGTTGAAAATGTGCCTGTGTAAAATATTTAGTAATGAAAACAATAAGTTGCAGCCCCCTTATAGAGAAAGATAGAGTTTGAGTAGGCTTGCAATATCCTCAGTAGTAGTTGTATACCTGTTGTAAGCAGTGTCAGCACTTCTTGAGCACACACACTAAATCCGTCCAGAGATGGAACACACCCTTTGGTTTCACACGACTTAGTCCTGTGTGTGTCTTTGTTTGTGGGTGTTAAGTGTGTGTGTGTACGTGTGTTGTGTGTAGGCCCTTGCACATTTGAGTGTTTGCTTTTAATCTTGTGCTGCCAGCTTAGAGCAACGTTTCTTCCTGGAGATTAGAGGATGTTAGAGGCACTGCTGTCTCTCATTCAATCTCTAAACACACACGGAAGACACATTTGCACTGTTGGTGTGTTTGTTTATATCAAGCAAGCAATAAGACCCTGCAACAGATAATATGATTTTATAAATACTCAGACCATGGATGAAATAATGAGCCAAATGTTCGTTGTTATTAATGTTCGTTTTTGTGGAGGTGTTCTAAATGTACTTATGTCTGGGCCTTGTTACGGAGAAAAATCATTGCACATATAATTCCATTTGATAAATGAGATGAAAAGATGTACAGATAAAAGAGATGTAATTTGTATATACCGGCCCAGATGGGTTTTAAGTATTAAGAGTTAATATTAATAAACATTACCACTGAAGCCAAACCCAAAATCTTGCATAACCACTTTACAGATGAACCAGATAAGTATTGATAAAATCGGTATGTTTGTTGGTCATTCTCGAAGTCCAGGAATGCTGAAAGCAAAGTCAGCCTACTGCTGTCGTGTCTCAGCTTACACAGGTGTGAATGTTTTGTCAAACCTGCTGGATTTAGATGGTGTGTGCGTGTGCGTTGTGTGTGTATACAGTGTTGGAGCTGTGGGAGTACAGCACTGCAGCACATTCAGATAAGGAGCTGGCGTGATACTGCAACGGAGTGTGGGAAGGTGGATCAAAGCACAATTAACTTCTGGTCTTCTGCCTCATCCTGTCTTTATTGGCTGGCTTAAAGCTTCAAGTGTGTCATTAGAGCCAAGAAAATGAGCCTCGCTGAAGATCCTTCTCTCACCACTGGACAGATAGACCCAATACTGGTCTGAGATAAAGACAGTTTAATGAGCAGGAGATAATCGAGAGAAATGAGATCTATATGAAGCTCCTTTTGACATTTTAAAACCACTTCAAATTTTAAAGGCACTTCAGGTATTCTCTGTACTGCACAGCATGGCTGTCTCTGCCTAACTTGTCATGTTGATAGATACAGTGTTTCTCCCTTAACTGTATAATAATGCAGGCTTGTTTCAAGTAACAATACCTCAGAGTTTTAATTATCAGCCCAACCTGTCAACTTGACATAGTTTCTCAGTGAAAAGTGGTTTAACCCTCTGGCAGCTGCCTGCAGCGGAAACCAGCAGACAGTTTATGTCAACCAAATGATAGTACAGCACAATATTACAGCAGCACTACATTAATGTTATACTAAAATGGTTCTCTATTAGATTGTGATGGAGCCAGCCATAACAAACACCAATAGTGATTATCGTGATAGTCGTAAATACTGTTTATTTTGCATAATATTGGTACATTATTCATCAAGAACCAGGCCACTTGTG
The DNA here is from genome assembly GCA_013375575.1 of Percina caprodes. Classification (NCBI taxonomy): domain Eukaryota; kingdom Metazoa; phylum Chordata; class Actinopteri; order Perciformes; family Percidae; genus Percina; species Percina caprodes. The sequence goes on along the minus strand of JABXJD010000535.1, from coordinate 138,589 downwards.
TGACAAAATGTCCTTGTTCCCCCAGCAGGCCTGTAATACATTTAAATTCCTGCATCAATTGAAAATCACGATTTTACATTTCTGGTTTACAAGCAGGTTTACATCTAACTCTACTAAGTTTACTTACATGCTTCATAATTACAGTGCTACCTTACATTAATAAGAATTATACATAAGGATTAAATGGTAAATAAGTGCAGCCTCAAGGAAGAAGCTTCATATCTTACTCTTGTCACTTGTTTCTGTGTCTTTAGATTGTGCGCGGCCACCCGGCGTGCAGCATGGAGACTTGCTGAACCAGACCGAAGCCAACCGGGGCTCTTTTCCCCCGGGCACCCTGCTGGCTTATGGCTGCGAGCCTGGCTACACTGCAGATGGAACCACCACCATCATTTGTACCAGCTCTGGTGCCTGGTCCCATCAACCTCCACTCTGCATCAGAAGCAGTGGTGAGTGAGACTCAAAATGACATACGAGCACACAAAAAGTACACATCATTTAGTACATTTTTTGTTTTTCAGCTTTTTAAAAAGGTCACTCTTGGCTGAGTATACTCACAAGCTCACTTACTTAACTGTAATGATTGATTTTTATGCTACTAGAAACATTTCATGGTCAAGAATATGGAATTTTATGTTTTTTGTAAACTTCTGAGGCTGAGCAAGTGCAGGACTGCATCAAAACTGAAATATTGTATCTGTTCAATATCACACAGCATCACAACACCAATAGTGAGGATTGTTGTTGCGGGCCAGCAGGGAACACTGGGAAATTTCACCCAAAATATGAGAACCATACATAATATTTTCGGTGCACAACAACAGCCACGATTGTGAAAATCTCTATGGCCTCGTCTCTTCCCAGTGTGTTCGCCCCCCACTGAGCCAGAGAACGGGGGCTACCGCTGTCACCCGTCTCCCTGCCATAGGCTCACCCAGAAGACCGTCATTGAGTACTTCTGTGACGAGGGCTACGCTCTGAAGGGAGACTACAAGTTCCTTACCTGTCAGAACGGCGAGTGGGACGGTCCCATGCAGATTAGCTGCCGACTCACACAAGGTCTGTTACCTCAGCTAACTTTTACCCTTATGTATTATGTGTGTGTGTGTGTGTGTGCCATGCAGAAAAAGTAAAATGTAAAATCTGTGAACCACATTTGCACTTACTTATTGTCTCTTCTTGTGTCCCTCAGACAAGGAGCCGAGCTCTCCGCTGGGTATACCTACTCTGTCTATTGTGGCATCCACAGCTAGTTCTGTGGCTCTCATCCTGCTGTTAGTGGTGCTGTTTGTTCTTGTACAGCCAAAACTCAAGTCCTTCCATCACAGCAGGTAAGATACACACACATTACTGTATTCTCACCCCAAATACTGTATATGCAAAATGTTTAATTTCACCATATTTGGATTCCAACTCCCCACTCTAAATTTCATTAGATATGTTGAAATGATCTCTGAGCACAGTATAATAACTGCTCCCCAGGGAAAACTGTGCTGACACAATTGGTCTCTACCTCATGCCAGCAGTTATTAGTGCCTTTATAAACTGCTGTTCAAGAAGACTCGAGTTTCTTCCATCCCAGATCTTGTTTTGGTTGCTTTAGCTTATCAGTTATGTAATAATATGTAAGTTTGAATTAGATTTCCATGCAATGCAAATCATAGTTATATTCACTCTCAGTATGTTTTCATGTTATTTCTTACTGTATGTCTGCAATATATTTGAAGTGTAAAAAGTTTTGAGTTGCATGAAATTCAGGCTGTTAAATGGCTGAGCTTGACCAATGCATAGAGTATTTTCCGGACAACAAAAATGATACAGATGTCCTGCCTGCTAAACATCTCGGATCCTCTGACTTACTGTAATAGACTCCATTGTGATGTTGTTTTGAGGGAAGTTGACACTTCCCCAGACCACATGAAAAAAAAATAGCTCAATAAAACATTGTCATATTCTTTGAGACTACATTTTCCCTTTTTGGCATAAAGGGAATGTTTATGTCCCACTTGACCCTTGAACCTTTTTTGTGCCTTTTGTTTTCTTCTCTTTACTGAAGAAGGCAAACATATTGAATAGGATTTTTTTTTTTTTTTTTTTTTAAATCAGCCTTTTGCTTGTTACCCAACCTGTTTTTGCCAGAAACTTGTTAGAGCTCTTTAGTTGTGTTTGCTCTAGAAGATCACTGCCCTTGTTTTTATAGCCGGTGTTGTAAAGGCACAACCGATAAAGTGACACAGCATATTTTGCCATCATTCTTTCCATGGACACACCTTTTATTCTAAGAACTAGTCCTCGTAAGATGCACAAGACCTGACAACTAGTTTATCAAGTTGGCATTTCCTAAATACTTGAGAAATGAAAGTCAGAGTTTGAAAATAATAGTTAATCCCATCACGGTCACTAATCGCCTCTTTGATAAAAGGGCCACAGTGGTGTGATCTAATGCTCATTGGCACTCTTGCTGTTTGTGTAGCGTCCCTGAGGGCTTAGTGCAGCCTGCTATAAAGGGATTGCACAGGCAATCCAAATCACCTCCTCTTAGAGCTTCTGCTGCAGCACGCAACACACAACCTGAGCCTGGTGTTGTGATCTACCTTGTCCTTCTCTCATCTCACTTTTTTCTTCATCTTGCTGTCCATCAGGAGGGAGCAGGGCGTCTCAGGCCAGTCCAGCTCCATCATGGTTGAGGGCGTCCAGGTGGCACTGCCCTCCTATGAAGAGGCTGTATATGGAAGCGGTGGACCCTGTGGTGCTTCTGGCGCTCCTCCTTCCCCACCACCTCCTCCGGCTCCTCTAGAGTCTCGAGTCCCGATCGTACTCTCCGAGGGTCTTCCTCAGGGAGCCACGGGAGGCCAAGGCCCCAGCAGAACGCGCCACCACAGAGACTTAGACTTCTGTCTCCCATCCACATCCGCCTCGTCATCCTTCTCCTCGCGGCGTCATGCAGAGACAGTGCTGGTTCATCAGGCCCCCTCTTCCTCCTCTTCTTCATCATCGTGGGCTAGAGAGCACCCTGGGGGTGCATGCGCAGGGCCACTACCTCTCCGTAGAGACTCTGAGAGTAGCGACCAGCACAGTCTGATTTCTGTCACCTCTACAGATGACTTTTCTGATGGTAAAAGGAATTCCACCCATTTGCCTTTCATATCCATATTGCATTACATAACAAAATAGCAGACCGATATGGCAGCATAAATATGTCATTTTTGTTTTCCATAAATACATAACATACACCATTTTTTTTTGTATGAATCCCTGAAATATTTTTAACCATGGTATGTTCTAAGCAGAACAGTGAACTTTGGTGGACACAATTATCTCAGCCACATCTTTTGGTATTTCTGTACTGCAATTTCATATTACTTCACATACAGTATGCTCTATGCAGTGAGCAAATATCTGCAGATTTTTATTTAGCTCTGATAACAAGTAAAAACTCTTTACTCAGTTGCCAAAGACTACCTAGAAACCTAGAAGACTAATTTTATTGGCCTACATAATCAATACATTTTAATATAAATGTCAGCTCATTTTCAATGTTATGTATTGTGTAGACTCAAGAACTGCTCGACACATTCAGTAAATAGCCTCCTTCATATTAGGTTTATTAAATAATGTGTATAAAATAACCCAACACATTTCAATTATGAAAAATGCAAGATGTTTTAGTGTTTTTTCTGGAGAATAGTGTTATAAATATCCAATTAGGAGCCTGTTTAGTACAGCCTATTGTCTTATAGGCTAATATCTTATTTAGAGAATGTGTTAGGTTTCTTTATTAGTACCTAAGAGTACATTTGTTGTGAAGACATGGTATAGCAGTCCAAGTAGAAAAAACAAAAACAAACAACAACATCATCATGAAACAGAAGTGTACAACATTTCTGGGGACAAAATATGACAATTGGCCAAAACAGACTTCTCTGACTTCTCATGACGTAAACATACATGCAATCCAGTTACACTTAATTGTTTTTGGTGAATGGAATGGAGTGTAATGGATTGCATGACGGTGTGGTGGGTAAATAGCTGAGTGTAGAACCACTGCTCTGGTCTAATTTGCCTGTTCTGTTCCCCTGCAGATATTCCCCTTCTGAAGGAAGCATGAAGCCTCCCAGCCTGCTATCAGTTTCAGCAGCAGAGCCTTTACTTCCCTATCTCTCACTGCTGACCAGGACTCACTGTGGCTGTCAACCTACTTTCCCAAAACTCCCCTGAGCAGCCAGCAGAGAAAAAACTAGAACTATGCCCCATTCAACCTCTTCTGCCATTGCGACCCGCGCAGAGCAAAGCCAACAACCAATACTCGCAATGATGTAGCACCACTTGACCCAGCTACTTGATCAAACTGAAGACAAGCCTGTAAAACAAAGTGGTGCCAGCTCAACATAAATTCTGTAGATCCTATGTATATGTGAAACATACATGCTGAGTCATGGTTGTGTACCATAGGCAATGTTTTACCATACACTTGCCTCCTACCAGGCGTAGTTCTCTATATAAACATTGCTCACAGAGGCTTTATCAGAGAAGGCTACAGCAATCGAGACACATCAACTGTCTGGGATTACTGTGGATAAAAAGAAGAAAAAAAAGTGTGATGTTTGCTCCTGACGCTGTGGCGCACAGAATTGTCTTCCCGCTGTACTTGAAAATTTGTGAGTGACGGCTGGGTTTTTTTGCAGCCTGCTTTGCGAATGCTGCATGTTGTTTTGAGTTATTGCTGTCACAGCACGGTGGCCCACTCTGAATGAAGCATGAAGCCTCCTCTGTCTCTCTCAATCTAGTTTTCTGTGTATCCAGGTGGTGTCTAGCATATGGATTAGTGGGATAGAGAACCACTTCACAAGAGCTAAAAGCAGAGTGCAGAGTTTTACGAAGCACCATATCACAGCTATAAAAAAAAAACTGCTCCTTTTCTTTTCTGTTGCCAGCTGCACCCAGTATCTGGAAGACGCTCCTTCTGTCGCATGAGTGGGATTGATTGGTATTTTGGTTCCAAGAGTGTGCTATGCATCTTACCTGTATAAGGAGAAGGAGACATAAAATGTCACAATTTGTCTGAAAGCTTATTTGAGGGTTTTCTTTCAACATGGCTAAACTATAAGATTATTGTGATTAATTTTCTCCCCACTGTATTTATTGGTGTGTGGCCCAGTTTACTTTCAGTTGCTGTGTGTGTGTGTGTGTGTGTGTGTGTGTGTGTGTGTGTGTGTGTGTGTGTGTGTGTGTGTGTGTGTGTGTGTGTGTGTGTGTGTGTGTGTGTGTGTGTGTGTGTGTGTGTGTGTGTGTGTGTGTGTGTGTGTGTGTGTGTGTGTGTCAGCTAGGCAGGAAAGGACATGTCCTTACATGGTAGGCCTCGATACAGCCATTTCCTGATTTTCCTCTCTTCAGATCAGAGACTGGCTTCACAATGTCTCTGTCTTTCACCATAGGAAAATTTCCCTCCCAGCGTTGAATAAGTCACTTGAACAAACCAGTGTCACTTCAGGCAATGAATCTACTACACAATGTGTGTATTATTTATCTACTCTCAAGTTAAAATATTTATCATTTTCTGCTGAATGGCTGGAAAACACAAGTCCCCTTGGGGGATCTGGCACTCGCCCACCTTCACACTGAACCGAAGACTTGTGTGCATTATTGACACAACTGCAACTGGTTGCAGTGAAATTCCCCCCACGCCACATACACTCACTCACCCTCCTAATGCCAAGTGCAAATTTAGTTTTTTAAATTATTTTTAAAATTCCACCTTTAATGATAGGACAGCTCAGACATGAAAGGGGAAGACATGCGGGGAAACCGTCACAGGACGTGACTCGAACCATGGACCTTTTGAGGAATTAACCTCAATATATATGTGTGCCTGCTCTATCAACTGAGTTAACCGGCCACGCCAAGTGCAAATTTTAGAGAGAATCATGTTATTTTGTTAGAAATCTTACACTGTTTTCATTGCTAGTTGAAAAGCTTTGGTGGTTGATCTGGTCACCTTGGAAACAGCATGACTCTGAGGGATCCTGAGAATTACTTTTCAAACTTAACAGCTCAGAAAAAAAATAACCAGAACACCCCGTCTCTATTTTATTTGGCATTTGTAGCTGTCTGTCATTGTCAATGGCCACATTATTAACGCAAACAGAATGTTGCCTTAGACTTGTACATTTTCTTTTCTTTTTTTTTTTTTATATAATATTAAGTCTCTGCGTTGGTTGCTTTACAGTTGTGCAACGTGTTCTGTTTCCCCAATGGCCTTACTTTGTTCTTTTCTATTCTATGCATAAAACTGTCTTTGTGTATTTAGCAATGAGTTTACTTTTGTTGTGGACACAACTAAAAGAATGTCCATTCCTCTCTGTCCTCCCCTACCTTAACAGCTACTATGATGATGATGATGATGATGATGATGATGATGACGATGATGATCAACCTACAAGTACCTAAATTTCACTATTCCATTGCTTCTCCTTTGCTACAAGGCATTAAAATATAATGGTATAATGGGATTAAAAAAAAAAAAAAAACTGAAATTAACTTCACGTTCAGAAGCACTGTTGTACGGTGTTGCGTCCCTGAAAAGAACAGGTATAATAAATACACATCTTGATTTTTAGTTTCAAATGCTTTGAGCTTTGGTTTTTCTCTGTACATGGCAGTGGGTGTGAAGATAGTAATTTAATATTTGTATAAAGTTTAATTTAATTTTACAGTGTGTATATAACTTTCTAATTAAAGCTTTCTTTTGAATGTGAAAGGTGATGTGTCATTATTTAAGGTCATGCCTGACTGTTGTCCTCTGTGTAAAATGATGATGATCTAACTGACATAAAGTACATATTTTCAGACTAAAAGTTAGGGCAAATGTCAAGACATAGTCAGAATATGATTACATTTTCCTTTTGGATTAGATCCTGGAAGATCTGAACCTTCAATGAAAATCCTGCTTATGTCTAATATCAGCTGGAATGAATGCACTAGCATACTTCCTGGCACTTTGTAACCAGTAATCATTGTAATGTAACCATCAGTCACATTCTAGTACCTCATGATCCTCTTACTAGCTATACAATCACTGTGCTTTAGTGTGGTAATCTATCTGATCAATTCAAAAGCAATCATTTACCAGTCTAAAGGGAAAGTACATGTATTCCTGGTCAAAGGTCGTTTTAGTTTATTAATTCTTAATACTGATTCATCTGCTTCCTTGAATTATGCTGCTGTGTTTGATTAGACTGCAGAATGGCCTTCCTGAGGAGCTCTAAAGCCATAGCAAATGACTTCTTAGAACCAATATTGTATGCTGCCAATTATGAAAAAAAAAGTTCTTTCTATCTGAACTTGTGGTTTATAGTCTTTTGTCCTGCTGTTATACTGTTTTTGCAGCAGAGTCCTATTACCTACACGATAATATTTTCTTTCTCTCTGCACCTAGGCTCTGTGCAGTAATATAGTGTCTGACTGACACCTAGTGGTCCGAATTAGAAATTAATTTTTAAGAATTGTTCGTATTCTGCAGTGTCACCCTCTGTCAGAGCCCAGAAACCATGAAACATGTGCTTGTTAGTTGCAGGAAATATGTCATTTTCTATATATATATATATATATATATATATATATATATATATATATATATATATATATATATATATATATATATATAATTTGTGTTTACAAACAATAAGGCAAACATGTCTTGAAATACAGCATTGAATGTAATATAGTAGCCTACTGTTTCACATAAACATGGCATTGTTTTTAAGTAAAATGTTACTAGTAACTATTAGTGTCAAATAAATGTAGTTAAGTAAAATGTTTTCCTCTAAAAGTGGTGGAATGTAACTAAGTACATTTACCCAAGTACTGCACTCAAGCACAATTTCAACATACTTGTACTTGCTTACATGCTTGGATATTATTTGTATATACTGTGAACTTACTACATAAGTCACATTTTAAATTCATTACGCATAACGGAGTATTAGACTATGGTATTTTCACTTCTACTTTAGTAAAAGATCTTCTTCTCTACTTCTTCCACCACTGCCCTCTGTTAATGTAAAGTAACCCTAGAAGTAACGCAAATACTCAGGTAATGTACTCAGTATGTCTAAACTGAACTGTATTTAAGTACAGTACTTGAATAAATGTACTTATAGTCCACCACAGCACATGACAAACATTTTTTTTTTTATCCATAGCAATCCAGAAAGTGGCAGTAACGCAGCTGCAGGCTGCCGTTAATTATCAAAGAAGAAGAAGCGGGCCGTTTTCTTCTTCCGTGCCCTGGTGTACTTCTTTAACTCATAGACAGTTAAAGAAGTGGACCAACAGATCCCGTTGTTCTGGACGGAAACCCGTGAAGGAAAATAGAAGCACTTTTCCGGTGATGGCTAGGCGTTACTGCGCAGCCTCCAACTGAGCTTGACGACGTGGTTGTGACGTGGCCAACGTGTCTGAAAGTTGTAAGTCCTCTGGTAGCTGTGCCCAGAGAAATCTCAATCATTCCCAGTCAGCAGAGACGGAGAGCGTATGTATATGTTAGGAGATAACATAAGTACAAGCTAATTATTGCTAACTAACATGCTAGATAACATTAGTAATTAAACCTAAAGCACTAGTGGAAGTCCAAACTGTCTGCGTGCTTCTCCTGACATTACGGTGACTGTCGACCATGCGACGGTAAATCGCGTGATTATGACGCAATCGTTAGCCTATTTTTTTTTACAAAAACGTCTGCTCGGAGCCATAACGTGAGGTGCAAAGTATTGGTGCCTTTTATACATTGTCATGTTTCTTTAGAAATAAACAATGGACAAATAGAGTCTTGAAACGCTTCAGATGTAAAGTTATTCACTGTCAAAGTGGCGCAAAAATGAATAGCAGTCAATGGGATGCAAACTTCAAGTGATGGCTTCGTAGCATTAAAATGGCGCCATGGGAGCTACGCTTTGAGAGGCGAGGCATACCCCCTTGCTTTAACTGTCTATGGGTGTACCCGCCCCTCCCCCTCTTCGTTCCCCTCCCCCTCCCCTACATGAACAGCAGAGGCACCATTTTGTTTGGTTTTTGCGGTCACACAGTCGACACAGCCTGCAAGGAAACAACGTCAAAGCCGCTTAAAAGGTATGTGTACGCGATTATAATGTATTATAGCACTGCTTAGCAATTAGTATTATTCATAATAATAATAAACGTTATCTGTCGTGTATAAGTATTGTTAACGTTAGCTCAAATTAGCGCGAGACATGGCGAAGTAAAATTAGGTCGCTAGCTAGCTTTAGGCCCCACAGTTGTCAGGCTATTAACGTTAGCTTGCTTCAAAATTGGGAACCATGTCAAGGAACGTATATGACTGCATTTGTATCGTTAGATTACCGTTATTTATCATCCTGTGTTAGTTAAATTGGTTAAAAAAATGTATGTAGCTAATGTTAACGTCTGTTTGCAGATAACCGTTACCAACGACACCAACAATGAGTGGTTGTCGTATTTTCATTGGCCGTTTGAGCCCATCTGCCAGAGAGAAGGATGTGGAGAGGTTCTTCAAAGGATACGGCCGCATTCGAGATATCGACCTAAAGAGAGGATTTGGGTTTGTGGTGAGTCAGTAGCGACATGGTTAATGGGTCAGAATGGCTTTAATATGCCGAGAATACCTTCCGACTGTACATTCAAATAACGTTATATGGCGAGTTATACTTCGCTTAACCTTCGCTTAACCTTCTAACACTGTTCCGATTAATATTACATTCGCAACATTTTCGCTGAAAGGTGACATTGTGTGACGTTAGGTTTAACGTTCTCAACCTGGCATCTCCTGTGAATGTTGACGCTGGGTAGGGGGGACCGGGGGTGAGACGGCTCAGTGTAATTTTTAATTTGGGCTGCAGTAACCATTTGAAAGGCTAGCTGTCAGTATTACATATTAGACCTAAAGCTAAGGGAAGAATGGCTGTACTGCTATATTTAAAATAGTTTGATGCTGTTCTACTCACATTTTAAGAATGATACATTAACTGGTTATTTTGTTCTGTTATAGGAGTTCGATGACCCCAGAGATGCTGAAGATGCCGTTTATGAGCTTGATGGCAAAGAGTTGTGCAATGAAAGGTAGGAATTTGTAGTACATGATGTAAATACAAAATTTGGACTGACTACTAATTTTCATTCTCTTGCTCTGTCTGTTGAAATTGTGTTCTTTTTTTTTTGTTTTTTAATTAACCTTTACCTTAATTTCAGGGTGACCATTGAACACGCCCGTGTACGTCTGCGTGGCGGCCGTGGCAGAGGAAGTGGTGGCAGTGCAGGAGGACGTTTCTCTGATCGCTATGGCAGAGGTTCCCAGAACAGTCGGAGGTAAAGTGTTCACACCAACCACAGTTTTGGTAACGCATCACCATAAAGATGGTGATGCGTAGGTTTTTAGTTGATTAAATTCAAATTAGGGCTGCACGATTAATCTAATGGCAATCACAATGTCACTCTGTGTGATTGCATAATGGCTGAAATTGTGATTGAGTAAAAAATGTGCTGTGTGCACTCCCTGCTGTGACACCCTTCACTTTATAGTACACCTATCTTGAATGTCATTGTTTATAAGTGCATAGAAAATGTAATAATTTAATAAGTTGTATTTAATTTTCAAAAATATTAAGGTAGTAAATGTGATTGTTATCCTACATTTTTTATGTTCAAGTTAAATTCACTTTTAAAATGTTAGTAGCTAATTTCCTGCCTTTTCCATGATAATCAATAAACTCATGATACCATTATATTGTAGTTGCAGTATTGTACATCACAATATGACTTCAATATTGACTCCAAATCGTGCATCCATAATTCAAATGAGGAAGGAACAAATGTAAATGAATACAGAACAGTATGTTGTGTTAACGTATTTGGTGAAAGGTCGGTTTATTAAATTATTGCAGCCTAGTTTATATTAGCCACCTTCCAAGTTTCTTATGTTTTTATTGAGGTGAACCAGTTAAATTAGGATGTAATAAAATACCTACCTATTACCTTCCTACATGTGTATCGTGACCCCACAATGCTATTGTTAAAATTAATCGAGTCTTTACATTTTCCTTTGTTTCAGCCGAAACCCTCCTCCAATGCGCACTGAGAACCGCCTAATTGTGGAAAACTTGTCCTCACGTGTTAGCTGGCAGGTTAGTAATGACACATGTTTTTTATGCACAGCAAGTCTCTACAAGCTGCAACACCACAAATATTATCACCTTATCATCAACAGTCTGCCTCCAACAATACACACATATTTTCATGCTGCTAAAAAAAGAATCTCTGGAATCTAATCAATTATTTACTTGGCTTGCTAATATGTTTAAACAGTCAAACTATTATATTGTAATAAGGCCCAAATTGTTTTTTTGATAATAGCCGCTTTATTAAAACTGCATCTTATGCAGGCAACTAATGAGTCAAAGTAACAACAAGCAAACACTTAATTTGTTCATTTCTTTTCAAATTTTAACCAATTCTTCACCCCTTTATTTGCCAGCCTGACTGTTGTGTCATATGGAAGAGCTCGCTTATGGTGGAGTTAACCCCTTCTGGGTCCTTCTGTCTGGGTTGAGCCTGTGGTGTCAGCCAGTCTATCCTACTCCTAGTTGATGCCTGCTGGTCATGTGAGCGCTCGCTCCACACTAGAGGTGCTGGCGGCCCCTTCGCTCGCTCGCAACGCCCCCTGTCGAAGGCAGGGGGGCGACTGGTGTGTGCCTGAGAGCGAGAGAGAGGAAACAGAGAGTTGGCAGAGAGAAAGGAGAGGAAAGAGCGAGAGTCGATGGTGACGGTGGTGGCGTATTGATCGATGGTTCGTTAATTTGAGGGGCTTCGGTCGATCGATATCCCCCCTCCCTTCCCCCTCTGGTGTTCCCGCACATCGCGAGCGAGAGTGTGAATTCCTCCCAGGTGCCCATGGATATAATCTGCAGTTATCCCGAGGTTATGGTGGGCTCGAAGAGCCTGCGGCCCACCCCAAAGGGTTTCACTCTCAGGTAGTAGTTTCCTCTCTTCCACCCTGTTCACTCTCTTTACTGAGGCAGGGTGCTGAGACGGGGCGGTCCCGGCATGGAGCCCTGTGCCCTCCTTGCCAGGGAAAATGGGGCTCTTGGTGCCAAAGGCTGCCCAAGTGGCGCCACTGCAGTTCAGTTCATGCAGATGGTGTTCATGTCTCTGTAGTTGTAATGAGTCCAAGAATCTCAAAGCTTTTGCTAATACATTTGCCTGTCCACTTTTCAAAATTGGTTGATATCTAAATTGGCAAACATCATTTTCTAAGGTTTTGTATTTGTTATTTATAATAAACTGTTAAAGAACTGGCTGATTAAATGGCATCTAAGGTTCTTGGACTCATCGTTCTTATCTGCAGTAGCCTGTGTAGTCCTCTCAGACAATCTAACCATCTCTTTTGGGTAAATCAGTCCTGTATTATGTCTCAGGCTGTGCTTGTGTCCTGAGCCTCTCCGTAAAGTTGACTGATGTTTACGTGTGTAGGACCTGAAAGATTTCATGAGACAAGCTGGAGAGGTGACATTTGCCGACGCACATCGCCCCAAGCTCAACGAAGGGTAAGACCATTGTCTTTGTCTGTTGGCATTAACTGGCTAAGGAACATCACGTGTGAGTCCTATCAAGTTTTATTATAATTTTTATTCAGTGGGTTATCAGTGTTTTCTTTTGTTTATATATTAGTAATAGTGAAACAGGAAAAATAAGACTTGATATGAAAACACTACAATAATGTATTAAAAAAGTACTAATTAATTTTTTTATTATTATTATTTATTTATTTATTTTTTTTAATTTTTTTTCAGGGTTGTTGAGTTTGCCTCTTGCAGCGATCTGAAAAACGCCATGGACAAACTGTCTGGGAAGGAAATCAATGGCAGGAAAATCAAGCTCATTGAGGCAGCCAGAAAGAGGTGATCTGCTTTCCCTCACCCATGATTGGCTTCCACTTTCCACTCATTTTTCATACTAGTATCCAAGATAACTTCATCAGCTGGATGAGATGAGAGGCTCATTTTAGATGCCTGATTACAAAGACCTTGTTGGTTTGGATAAGATGTTTGAAGAACATGGTTAATCACACTAAATGGGTTTTAATAGACCTGGGCTCAGTGGTTAGGATGTGCCATTTAGTTGGAAATCTGCTTTTGGGAAGCAGTTTGTAAAACTAGATTTTTGATTACTGTGCCCTTAAAGCACTTTCCAGAACACTTAACTGTTATTTTAACTCCTTTTACAAGTCACAGACACAGGAAGCCCTTTTCTGATTATTACAGATTGAGTTAAATGTGATGGTTGTATTGTTTTAACCTTTTATTTGAACTTGATACTAATTTAGACAATGAAATTAATTGTACAAATACCTGTGCCAAAGTAATGTGTGTACTATACATTCTATAAATATAGGTATCTTAATGCTCTTTCTCTGTTTTCCCTTTCCCAGGTCAAGAAGTCGTTCCCGGTCTGAAAGCTCCTCTCGCTCCCGCTCCCGTTCTCGTGGCCGCTCTCCATCCCGCTCCCCCAGACGCTCCCGCAGCCCCGCCCATAAGACCCACAACCGTTCCCGCTCCCCCAGCGTGTCCCCTGCCGGCGGCGCTTCCTCCCCATCCTCCAAATCAAAGGAGCCAGCTAAACGGTCCTCCAAGATGAGCAAATCTGCCACCCCTCCCTCCCCCTCCTGCTCAGAGAGCTTCCATCTCCCGTTCCCGCTCTCGTTCCCGCTCTCGTTCCCGCTCTCCTTCTACTGACAGCCAGCGCTAAACTCTTTGTTTCAGTTTAATGGGAATCAACAGTAGAAGCAACTCGATTCAACAGTAGAATCCGCTTGGAGGAGTTGACACACTGAAGCTCCCGTGACCACTTCTGAGAGCTGAGACCAGAGCTTTCCTCGAGTAGAGTTTGTTTTTCCTGTCTGGATTGTCATAACTATCATCAAGCTTTTCACATTTAAACACCAATACATTGTCAGGCAGGAATCAGTCAATTATTTTATTCTCATTATAGGGTGTTTGAATTAAATAACTTGAACAGAGGACACTTGTTAAACAGTGATGCTGTTTGTGTCCCCCTCATTGCCCATCAAGACTAAACCTGTATGTGTGTTGCACCCAGTTACTCCTCACATCCAAATGTATACATCGCGCTAGGCTGCAGTTCCTCTGCTGCATCATCTCTCCATACTGATGTACCGTTGTTCTCAAACGACTGTTTCATCAGGTCTCACGATTATTGAGTCTTTGATGGAATTTGTTAGTTATTAGGCAGGACTTGGAGGCCTTTTGTGTGACCACTTTCTTTTCCTTTTTGCAATACTTTTGCTTGTCCGTGGGAGAGTTTTAAATCACTTTCCACATTTTTGTCTATATCATGTGATCCAAGTCCTTTTTGCCTCTTTTTCCTGTATTTTCTGACCTACTGTACCTACCACAGCTGGTGTGTGTGTAATATCTATACCTGAGGATTCTTGCACGCGCGGTTTGTTTGAACAAAATTTAGAATCTTCTAATTGTTGAAAATATTTTGTGTTTAAAACTCATATACAATCCACCCACCATAACTGGCATTGGCAGAATCAAGAACAAAAAAAACTTGAGTCATGGATCTTACATTTTCTGGTAGTTGACTGTCAAACTTATTTTGTTGAGAGATGTAATTTTCCTTTTGAAGATAAGGTCAACACTTTAAAATGGCATTGCTTTAAAGAGTGCCGATTGTTCTAGCATTGTAATTAAATATCTTATTTTTATTTTTTGGTATCGGGTTTTGTGTACAGCATTGCAGACTTTTGTTTTACAGTGTATAATGTAATTCCAAGAATGCTTGTTGGTACTGTGACTGTTACTGTGGTTTAATTGAACGTGTAGGCAAGAGTTTGAAGGAAAAACATTTTTGTACGTATGGATTTTATTTTCAGTGAAAAATATGGACGTTTGTATTGTTCAGGAAGATGACTTAAACAATAAAAACAATTTTAATTAAATCATTCATCTTTTATCTGTGCTTCATTAGGAAACCTCTACAATGGTGTCAATTCAGACTATACAACACTCGCAATCTTAAAAATTAGCCTGAAATGGCTTTCCTGCGGTAAGAAATAAAATCATACGGTCCCTTCACAGGCTTCTTTCAACTTGTCTTCAGTGATTGCTGGCTGGTATGTATCTGTAGGTCAGACAGACAATCTCATTACGAACCATTTTACAAAATTAATAAGTTACTGCAACAAAATCCACATAATTCCACATTCTAATATAAAAATGCTAAATTTAACAGACATCTGTAATAGGTGACCAGCCAGAATCAAACATGTTTTGGTTATTCAGCACACGTCTTCACGAGGCTAGCAGGGTGCTCCAAATATCTCATTATCTGCTCGGTGGAATGGCACCAATTTGGTTCAGACACTCATGGTTTAAGACATTGCAGCATTTTAATAACTACTATCACTTGAGTTTTGCTTTTTAAATTACAATATCTCTTGGTTTGGTTTTTGACCAAATACCTGCCCCCAGGTGAATGAATTTCATTCATAGGTTGTTTTGTTTTTTTAATCAACCAATTTATCATTTAGTCAATAAAACGTCAGAAGTGTCAAGGTGTCTGAGATGAAAGATGCCTATCACAAAATCTCAGACCTCAAGGTGGCAATAGACGTTTTTCACGGCAGACATTTTGGCTTGTCACAGCAGGAAAAGCACAGCTAAAAATTGAGAACCTTCACAATGGCTCAATTCCATCAAGTGTCCCAGTAAGCTATTTCAGAGAGTCAGCATGCACAACACCAGGGCCTATCCTAAGTGGAATGCAGCCATCATTAATGGTTTTGAACACACCTGTGTTTTACTGTAACATGTCAACATGTCTGCTGTGAAAAGTTCTATAGTTTGTTGTTTAAAACCCAAATATATTCAATTTACATCTTTTTGACATGCTGAAACCAGGATTTAGTCGGCATCTTTTGCTTTTTCATATATCTCTTAAATGATTAATAAATTAATACAACTGTATGGATGTGTATGTATTATTTTTCCAATCCAGAATGAAAATGTTAGTGTTCTTAGTTTTTAAAAGGCCTGTATAACTCACCTTTCTTACTGAGTGTGAACCTTTGGTGACACCTGAACAGCACGATGAGCAGCACCGCCTCCGTCAGCTGGAAGAACACGTAGACCATGGGGAACAGGAACAGAGGGCCGATCAGCTCCGGGGGAAAGGCCAGTTTCAGAAGGGTGGAGCACAGCTGGATGTTCTGACAGCCAGTTTCCATAGCAACGGTCCGCCGCTCCCTTGTTTATAAACCATGGATACATTAAGGAAGGCAGTTTATTCCATGATATGACCAATAGGCTACTTACCCATCACAATATCCACCAGAGCTTGATTTCTACAACCACATAACTCACGATTGGTTGAGTCTGAAGAGCCAGGAGATGATGTATCCGAAGGAGTAGCCTATGAAGGGCATGAGAGCACCGATGGCCATGAGCGGTGGAGACAGCACTGTGAGGATGGAGTCTTCCATATCAAGGCAGACAGCGATGGTGATTCCCACAAAGCCAACTGTCATGAAAGTGATGCCTACCTGAGAACCCCATGACAGGAGACAAGTTAGAGTCCTTTGCCTTTTTTTGGTTTCTAGTTTATCATTTAAGAATAATGTCTGGTGATATTCTGTATTTTGTTTATTTTTAGACATTGTCTGTGTAGCTAAAGCCTGATCTTATTCCTGTGTGACACACATAGCTCCATAGGCAGTTTGTTAAGGACATTTCTGAGCCTTTCTTTTTTAAATTAAATTGTTTGTAACTGTGATTTTTTTTCTTCTTCATGTTAATGTCTTCAGTGTGAGCCAATGGGCTGACACAGACAATATGCAGAAGTTGGTTTTGGTTGATTATTTTTATAAACTTTAAAAAAAAATCTTGAACCCTAACTAACCCTTTCAATTATTTGATTACTAATTATTGCTATGAGGTGTCAAAAATGAGTGAAAGTGAAATATGCCCATTGAAATCACACAATGATTTCTTGATTGCTTGTTTTACCTGACCAACACTCCAAAACCTAAAGAAATTCAATTATGTATAAGTGGGAAAAAATATGAGGGTTTGCTTAATGAATGAAAACTGTTAATTGATAATAACTAATAATTTGATTTAATTTTACAAGCCATTAATCAACTATTAATCCAACCTTATGCCCCTCCCGTGTACGCTCTAACCTTTGTGATAGTCTTGGCGTACTGCGGCCTGTAGTAGTTGATGAGAATCCCCATACTGCAGGGTATGAGGATCATGACCAGCGATACGAGGATTTCAACGTAGGGCACGGAGTTCTGCAGGTCCAAGCCCTGACAGTAGAGGTAAAACAGCAGAGGCATCATGCCCATAGCCAGTACCGTGGAGCAGGACGTCATCACCATGCTGAGCGGAAAAACACAGGGGTGATAACTTCTTAGCCCCTGACATAACTTTCTGGCTGGTGATGGGGATGGCAGGTCAGTCTCTCTAGCCCCAGCAGCGGCAGGGCCCATGGGTGCAATGGAAGACTGGTCCAACGCTAGATATTGTGCAAACTACTGGCCAGACTACTTTTTAGAGTATAGAGGCCGATATATCGGCCGATATATATTTAATCCTTGAAAATCAACACTTTTGTTGATGCTTTTCATCAATGTTTTTAACTTTTTCTTACATTTTTATTCCTTTTTTCCAACACTTTTGACACTTTTTTTTCAATGTTTGTCACTTTTTTTGACGTTTTCAACACTACGTAACACAACTTATTAACTTTAGTTTAGTTTTACTGTTGTTTTTGGAATTTATGGTCAAAAAACCATATTTATAGGAAATTATACCTGATGTTTGAGTTAGAAAAGCAGATATTAGGAATTATTTAAACTAAAATTAAAGGAAAATATGATGATGGATTATCACAGACTGGAATATGTCAACTTTTACTCAATACTATTTCAAAACCACTTCAATTTTTTTTTCTTCACATGCTATAAAATTGAATAAGACACCCCAAAATTAATTAAAGTAGAGATTTTTACTTGCCAAAGAGCGTTGTGTGTAATCAATCATGTTATTTTGGGTAATCAAAAAGAACATTGATATAGGAAAAGGGTCAATTTGACCCAAGGACAACATGAGGGTTAAAAAAAAATAATCCAGGAACGTGTTACATAACATAAACAGATTTACCTAACATTAATTATTTGTAGTTAACAACAACAACAACAGAACAGAGGAACATCAAGTTCTGCTAAATGAAATGAATAAAAATACAAACTTAACATATGAAACTTAAAGTCCTTAGAACAAAAACGCATTAACAAAAAAAAACAATCAGTTTTGCCAATAGGGAAGTTGTAGCGCGCCCTCTGGTGGACAAACTATGCAACGCAACGCTCAACAAGGTTGACAGTCCATTTTTTTTATTGGACATCATAAATGCCAATACCAATAGATTGTGAAATAATATAATACGATAACCAATAATATCGGCCGATAATATCGGTCCGCTGATATATTGGTTGTGCTCTACTACCTTTCTATATATCTTTATGCTCACCAAGTTAGTTAAAACGTCCCATTGACCAGCACTTTGGTGTATTTTTAGGAGTCTCGTATAGGCTAGAAAACAATCTCACCACAAGGTCCACTTAATAGCTGATCTGGAGCTTTTGAGAAGCTACTCAATGGCGAATATCCAGGGTCAAGAATGAACCTTGAACCTCCGATTTTAATCCAACATGGAAGAAAGTCCTTTAAAAGTGCTCGGAAAAATGGTAATGTAAACATCTGTAATTCCATACAATAGCTCTATAGATTATTAAGCACAATTATGCTGCTTAGAGTATTAGAATCAGAATCAGCTTTATTTGCCAGGTTGAGACAAGAGTGCAAAGTAAATTATAGTTATTATTATTTTATTTATGGAGCATAGTGCAAAAGGGTGCTGGAATAAATATTATGATGTTATTATATAAGTATTATATTACAATATGAACAGTATGAACAGCTCTGAAATAGGGAATGAGAATGATGAATTAATAATAAGTGGAACCAATAAACAGACTGATTAGAGACAGTGTTGCTGGGTTATTGCACAGGAATTGAACCTGGCACTGTGAGTCAGAAGTCAGCTGTTCAGAGCATTATGAAGATGTCATTTTAAAAGCTTCAAGCATTTAGATGGCATACTTTTACATTTTTTTGTCATCATTTTGCAGCAAACTTGACAGCCTGTTGGTAAATGCATGAGGTGGAATGCACATTGTAGCCGCCAGGGGGCGCACATGCGGGGCTTCAAGATTGTCAATTGCAGGTTGAGCATTATCTGAGTCGCATAAGAGTTGCATGAATTGTTACAAGGTTTATTGTTATACTGCCCTTTTTATAACAGTAGCTGTTTAACAACCTGCCAGAGTCACCTTTATACTTGATACATTTATATTATAAGTAATAACTTTATATTGTATACCTTATATGTGATACAAAAAATATGAAAAATGTGCCTGATGATAGTAAATTATACAAATAATACTTTGACTCTAAGTTGTCTGTGAACATTTATTATGGTGATGGATTAATTGAAACAAAATTCACTGCAGCAGGCGGTTGTGGCTCAGGAGAAGTAGAGCGGTCGTCTACCAAGTGGAATGTCGGTGGTTCGATCCCTGGCCTCCCTGGTCTACATGTCAAAGTGTCAAGCTAGACACTGTTCCCCCAAATTGATCCTGATAGTTTGTGTGAATGTTTCCTTGATGAGCAGGTGGTGCCCGTAGTGTGTAAAGCGCTTTGAGTGGTCTTTAAGACTAAATCAGTGCTGTCCATTTACCATCCTCATTAACACAGACTCAATTATTGGCCTATACCTGATAATGTAGCGCATCCAAGTGTTTGTCAAATTACAAATAATTTCTCAATGAAAGGAATCTGTTTGATCAGTGTTGTTTTAATCATCAGGGGCCTTCATTAAAGCCTCAAGCCGTCCCGTGTGCGTAGGTGGATAAGCTCCTCCGACAGATAGAACAGGAATGTCCTCAACAGCATGCTGCCACACCTAGTCCTTCATTAATAGGGTAGTAATGGGGTGAATGGCCTAGCGGTTGAGTAAAAGTGTTGGCCATTATCTTATTTATGATAATATCATAGTTGTGTGATCGGACTGGTGATGTCCTGCAGGTCATTCAACTCTAATGATGACAGGAAACAAGTCACTTGTTATTAAATGGCAGGATGTACTCTGATTGGCAGAGGCACTTCACCAAAATCACAATATACCTTGCAGCCATACAGATATGCAAGTTTTATATTTCTTAATGGGACTATTTCTTTGGTAATTGGAGAAGATAAATTAAACCAAATGGGAAATATTTTCATGCTGTATCTTTTGTTACGATGATTATTTATTCACTGCTTTTGTTTTGGTCATAGAACTTCAGACGGTACAATCATTATCATTTCCACATGCAGCACATTATGAATCTCAGATTAAGCAACAAGTGATTTTGATGCTGATGTGTCTGTACTTTTACTAGAGCAAG
Source organism: Percina caprodes (assembly GCA_013375575.1). NCBI lineage: Eukaryota > Metazoa > Chordata > Actinopteri > Perciformes > Percidae > Percina > Percina caprodes. Next base: position 118,002 of record JABXJD010000535.1, on the reverse strand, counting down.
ATTTTGAATACAGGACCTTCACTTGTAAAAGTATTTCTACACTGTGGTATTGCTACTTTTACTTATGTAAAAGATCTGAGTACTTCTTCCACCACTGCTGTGTACTTGTATTCAGAGGACTAACTCATGTTGGATCACTCTCCCCGTTTCAAATAGTGTGCTTTATCCGAAAAGAAGACACAAGGACACTGCATAGTTTTATTAGTGAATTATCTGTGCTGTTAGGTGATTTAATTGGGATTATTTTAACCTTCCCTAATCTAGCTTCTGTAACTCCAGTATTTACTTGTACCTTAATTGCCTCGTGTGTATTCATGTATTTTTGGAATATATTTGTTGGTCAACAAATATGTCACAGCAAACAGGTTGTGTGTGTGTGTGTGTGTACCTGAGGTTCATGTCTCCCTGCAGAGCCAGGGCCAGGATGTTGGAGAGGGCCCCTCCAGGACAGCAGCCACAGATCAGAACCACCACAGCCGTCATTTCTGTCAGCTGGAACGCCTACAGCATGAAATGATGATGAATTCATACAGAGTGATGATGCCAATGATCTATTACATCTATCTATTTCTGACAACAATGTCTAATAGTGATACACGTGTGGATCTGATTATAGAAATAAAATAAATGGAAACAAAGAAAAACAGCAATGCAAAAGAGGGTTTTGTGTGGGGTGTAAGAAAATCATGTGAACAAATAAATCAAGCAGATGATGAATAATACATAACTTGCACTATTATGTTATCGCAACCATAATCATTATTTGGGGAGCTTATACCCCAGAGTCGGTTGTCTAGCAATTGGAATGTCATTCTGCTATGCCCTGCAGTGTCCTGCTACTCCCTACTACACCCTGTCATGTCCTATTATGCCCTGCAGTTCCCCGCTACGCCCTGCAGTGCCCCGCTACGCCCTGCAGTTCCCCGCTACGCCCTGCAGTGCCCCGCTACGCCCTGCAGTGCCCTGCAATGTCTAACTGCTATTTCTAGTCATAGTTCTAGTAATCTTTATTGTTACTATAATTGCCACTGTTCATCACTCCACCAACCGGCACCGTCAGATTAATTCAGTGCCAAGTAAGTAACACTTACAAGGAATTTGCCTTGGTGGTTGGTGCATACATACATAAACATAAATAGAGAACATTAATTTAAAATAAACAGAAACAAATAGTCTATATACAAAATAGCAGTTAAACATAACTGGAGAAAGCTGCAAGCAGCAATACCAGAGGCCAAGCAACCGGCCCGATATGGCCGCTAGTAATCTTAAAAACAGGAATACTAACCTTAGCTAGGCAAAAGGCTGTAAGAGGCATGACACCATACTGGGCCAGCGCTGCTATCGCTACCCCCTTAGGTTTAATAATGTGAGCCTGGAAAGAAGGAAAAAGACATTTTGGATGATCGTAAACACTGTCTATACATACAGATAATGAACTTTAAACGGACAGATATGTATGGACAGCTTAAGTCACCTTGATCTTGGATACCTCCATGGTGCATCCTAGTGAAACCATGGTGATGAATAGGAGGACTACCATAAGTACATTGATGATTTTCTCCATCACCGGCGACACAAGACCCGTGAAAACAGAGCTGCTGTTAGCAGCCGTCATGTTGAACACAAAGCTTTGATTTTGCCACAAAACCGGTTCAGAGAACAGATCAGATGTGTAGGCCTTAGTGTCTGCCATGTTGGAGCAGCACGTGGGATACTGATTTGTAATCTTAAAAAAAAAAAACACAAAAACATGGGCACACAGTTAGACAAAGGGGGAGTAAGAGCCTAGATCCAGTGACCACAGTGATTTAAAAATGTTTCTTTAAGCTTCCTTTATTCAAGTACAATTCTGAGGTACTACTTAATAAGTATTTCCATTTTGTGCTACTTTATACTTCTACTACACCACTTGTACATTTACTCCACTACATTTATTTGACATCTATATTTACTTAAATCAAATTAAGATTACATTAAAAAAATAACAATTTTAAACAAAATGATTGTGATGACACCTCCGCTCCACTAGGTGTGTTTTGCAGGATCTGGATCAATGCAAAGGTTTGTCGTCAATTTCATGAGCCACACCCAACGGGGTACGCGAGCATCCAGGAAGCGTACCTCCCATAGGGAGATTCTTCATCACCTGCTGTTAGCATTCCATTGACTGCCATTCATTTTGGCGTCACTTTGACAGCAAATAACTTTACATCTGAAGCGTTGTAAGACTCTATTTGTCCGTTGTTCATTTCTAAAGAAACACGAAAATGTATGAAAGGCTCCATTACCTTGGATCTCACGTTACGGCCCCGTAGCAGTAGGCTAAAATAGGCTAACGATTGTGTCATAAACACGCAACTTTCTGTCGCACAGTAGAGAAATTATCCTAAGTCAGGAAGAGCTTGCAGGCAGTTTTGACTCACATTAGCTGTTTAAGTTTAATTACTAATGTTAAAGGTCCCATGACATGGTGCTCTTTGAGACATTTCCACTCACCCACACACAACTGATTACCAACTTCCACATTTCTTCTGTTTTTATTCTGGTTTCTGTAAATAAATGTGTATTCTACGCTAATACTCTGTCTAGTCTCCTATCTTTGTTGCTGCCCATGAGCCTGGTTGTGACAAATGGGGGCTCGTCCATTTCTGTTGTTTTGTTGGTAAGTTTGTTTGTGCCTCAGGTAGCAGCAGGCACATGGTTGATTGCACAAGCTGATCAGGTGATTTGGTCCACCTGCATGCTAGTTTGGCCCCTTTGTCATGTCTCAGACATCCATGAGTTGTTGATGGGACTTTACTCTCAAAACTATTCCACTGGTTTCATTTAAATAACTGTTCAAATCCCAAAGAGATCAAATTATCCAATATTTTACTAAAAGTCAATCATTATAGAAATGTCCAACATATAAATAGGCATTTGTGTATCAGAACTACTTTTTTCTTCCTTCCATTCCTATTAATCCAATTTATAATAAAAAAATAATAATATAGCCTAGAATTCACAAAACAGGACTTTTACTTTAAATAATTAATGTACATTTGGATTACATTACTGCTGTATTTTAACTTAAATAAAATGTCAAATGAATGACTTTCATTTATAATGGAGTAGTTATACATCGTCGTATTGTACTTTACTTAAGTAAAAGATTCGAATACTTCTTCCAATGCACAAGCACAGCACTTGCTGCTCTTTGTGATAATAATTAAATAATCAGAGCATGGCGAGAGTTAGGCAGCCAGAAAGGAAGAAAAGACATTTAGAGAGACACAGCAGGTCTTCTTTAGTGTTTCATCTTGCACTTGATGGACAGAGGAGGTCTGCAGTCAGCATGTTGAAGGCAAACTTGACAGAAGCTTAACACAGGCAGCACAAGGGGATACGTTATGTGCCTGAGAACACACTAACATGAAACGCAGTACTGTGTGTGAAAAGACATCCCTTCTACTGTTTTCTGAAGTGGTAATTGAACTAAAAAGCAAAGCAACGTGCACACTCTCTTCTGAAGAAATATTGAAATCTTAAAGTCAGAAACTTGATTGTTTAAATAAGTCTGCTCACCGCTTTGTTCTACGTACGCTGTTTCCTTCAAAGTGTTCAATGTCTCTGCACATGCAGAAAGGTCACTGTTGTGTTGATAAGAAGTGTTTTTCATCAGTGATCAATGGGAGCATAATCTTTCAGTTCATAGTACACATTATACAATCCTGAGAACCCTTCACCTAATATTTCATGTAGTGTAGCTCCGGAACATTGTCTACCTTCACTAGATATGGACGGTCAAGGCATTTTCAAACACCATGTAATTCCAAATATTAGCATTTTTGGTTATACATTAAGAAAATTAAAAAAGATACAATACCCTAATAGTAGGATTAGAAATGGATTTGATTTCTAACACTCAAATAAAACAACTGTAGCAGAAAACACACTGCATGTCTGTTCAAACACATACTGTAGAAGGTGCTGACCTCATCTACGCACACCAGCTACTTTAGGATTAGTGTACAAACAAAGCAAAGAATAAATGGAAGAGGAAACTTCTCATGCATGTGGCTCTGTACCAGCACCAGAGAAGCTTTTGAATACTCTGTTTTTTTAATTATTTTTTTTATTAATATTCTTGTTTATTTAAAGTCAAACAAATGCTTTATAATACACTATCATGTAGTTGCACACAGATGTAAGTATGTAGTTAATAGCAATATTTTTGTGGCAATTTGAATTTTATTTATTTACCTTGGCAGTGTCCAGGAGGTGAACTGGCATCTCGCCAGCTACCAATCTACTAATCTAACCCAGCTCCCTACGGACTGAGCTACGTCCACTAACTTCTCCTACGAAGATATTATTTTGTATCATTACAATTGAATTAATGACGTTAATAATTGCTTACATCTGCTTATAATCACATTATAGCGTTTTATAAACCGTTTTTCAAATGTTCATAGTGCTAGGGGTAGTGTTGCCGGCAAGTTATTATTGCAAATGCAAGACTGTCAAACTGTATTTACAAAAAGAATTATGAAATCAAAAGAAATCTAGAAATAAATCACAATTCTAGCAGCAATTTTTAAATGCATTCGGGCTAAATCCAAAGAAACAAAAGTCACAAAAATGTCACAAGTCATTGCTTGTTCTTACTTTTAGTGATTCAACAAAAAATACACATTTCGGCAGCAAGTTGCTTAAATCTGGCTATTCTGTAGACGAAAGAAATCACAGTGTTTGCTTTCTGTAAACCCAACTCTCCTTTGTGCTTCAATGCCAAGTTAACCTCCATCTCTAGAGTTTACAACCACATCCTCCTGCTGACATGCTGTGTGCAGACAAATTACCTTCACAGGGTTTCTCATACATTCTTTGCACCCATTAAAAAAATAAAGATCTTTATAAATGTGTCACACATACACATACATACTGACTTTTTGACAGTTCTGAAGATGAGAGTTGCACACCTATTCTTGGAGGTCAGTTTGTACAAATACAACACACATGGGTTCCCCAGAAACAAATGCTTATCCCTACTGTAAGTGTAAAACTAACCGATTTGTTTGCAGGTACATATTTCATATATTGTGTTGTTACCTGTTGGTTCCAGATGTTCCTCTTCTTGTCTCTCCTCCTCTCTCTGAAACAGTATCTACTCCTTGTGCGTTGGCACTTTCTTTTTGTCAGTCACAAATGACATATGAAGGCTAGGTTGTACATAGGTGCCATCTAGTGCAACAGTTGACTTCTGCAGCTTGCACATCATGAGAGATGTGGGAACTTCTCAAATCTGATTAACTGAAGCGAAAAAAAATAAAAATAACAGAATGAAACACTGTCCGTTTTTAGATGTTCAAAAGGCGTCTTAGAGTTTTTTAGCTTGTCGCCAAATTTAAGCTTACAATTAATTTCAATGTGTGTTTCTGCAAATACCATTTGAAAAAGATGTAAATGCTAACTTTAAATAATCCTCTCTCAGAACATCAGCATGCGAGAGAGACTGCAGTGCAGACATTTCTAAGGAAGAAGATCTTGTGAACATCCCCAAATATCTTTGTCCTGTAAGAGTATAACTCAAGGTTGTTTGTCCTAATCTGCTGCAAGTTAAACTGCCACAGTGGAAATATTAGAAGTAATGCAAAGGACCTGCTAACAGCCCCAAGAGGATGACATCTTCATTACAAGTTTCTGTGTTTCTTTACAGAAAGATCCTCCGGTTTTCGTTAATAAATGATGCACTCAAAAGAGCCTCTCGCTGCCAAAAGTGGCCTCGGAATTTGTCAAGAGGAGAGCATTAAAAACACAAATGGATGATTATCATCAGGCGGGTTGGCGACAGCAATCTGGCAGATAAGCTTTAGCCAAGTACACAAATTACATGCAGTTCACAGATTGTTCCTCTAAAGCTCATGCCAGGGTTCCTGATAGCTTTCATTTGCTGGGCAATTCATGCTGATGCTAAAAAGGCTGCAAAACCCATCTGCAGCAGAGAATAAATGAAAGAGGAAACTCCTCATGCCAGCACCAGAGAAGATTGTGAATACTCTTTTATATTTAAAGCCAATTGTCAGTGTTAAAGTCAGTGCTTTGAGGGAGTAACATCTACTAAAAGGTCACCAACACATGCAATAAATCTGTCCTGTCCTGTCTTCTCAAAGGGATCTAATATATAGTGGAAATACCGCACAGACTGCATTCTGTTTGACTTGGTGAAGAATCATGATGAGTCATGAAGATTAAAAGAGTCTCTACAGTGAATTAGTACACCTTGGGTTTGTCATCCGATGCCACAATGAATTAAAAACAAATTGGAGTAAACTAGTCCAGCACTGTTCCACTAACACATCATCAGTAGCATTCTTGAAGCATGGTCAGAAACAATGCTCAGGTAGGCCGTGGCATTTAAACCATGCACAATTGGCACTAAGGGGCCTAAAGTGTGCCAAGAAAACATCCCCCACACCATTACACCACCACCACCAGCCTGCACAGTGGTAACAAGGCATGATGGATCCATGTTCTCATTCTGTTTACGCCAAATTCTGACTCTACCATCTGAATGTCTCAACAGAAATCGAGACTCATCAGACCAGGCAACATTTTTCCAGTCTTCAACTGTCCAATTTTGGTGAGCTCTTGCAAATTGTAGCCTCTTTTTCCTATTTGTAGTGGAGATGAGTGGTACCCGGTGGGGTCTTCTGCTGTTGTAGCCCATCCGCCTCAAGGTTGTGCATGTTGTGGCTTCACAAATGCTTTGCTGCATACCTCGGTTGTAACGAGTGGTTATTTCAGTCAAAGTTGCTCTTCTATCAGCTTGAATCAGTCGGCCCCTTCTCCTCTGACCTCTAGCATCAACAAGGCATTTTCGCCCACAGGACTGCCGCATTCTGGATGTTTTTCCCTTTTCACACCATTCTTTGTAAACCCTAGAAATGGTTGTGCGTATAAAACCCAGTAACTGAGCAGATTGTGAAATACTCAGACCGGCCCGTCTGGCACCAACAACCATGCCACGCTCAAAATTGCTTAAATCATCTTTCTTTCCCATTCTGACATTCAGTTTGGAGTTCAGGAGATTGTCTTGACCAGGACCACACCCCTAAATGCATTGAAGCAACTGCCATGTGATTGGTTGATTAGATAATTGCATTAATGAGAAATTGAACAGGTGTTCCTAATAATCCTTTAGGTAAGTGTATATTCATAGTACATATTCACCTGTAAACTCTGATATAGTAATAATCATCAGTATATTATGTTCGTTGTACAAATCTGTAAAAATTCTATTTATAGTAATATCCACCTGTATGTTATATTCAGTACATATTCAGCTGTAAATTTTGTTCACAATACTAGTTAGTTATATATTATATTCATAGGACAAATCTATCTGTAAAATTCTGTTTATAATAGTATTCATCCCTATATTTATTCAGTACATAGCCATGTCCTGCACTTATGGAACCATTGTATATCCTGCACTTGCTACTATTGCACTTCTGGTTAGACCAAAACTGCATTTTGTTGCCTTGTACCTGTGCATGTGTAATGACAATAAAGTTGAATCTAATCTAATCTAATCTAATCTTATTGCACAGGAATTGAACATGGCACTGTGAGTGAGAGAACAGCTGTTCATCAGAGCGATGGCTCGTGGAAAGAAACTGTTCCTGAGTCCGTTGGTTTTGGTGTACAGTGCTCTGTAGCGCCTATCAGAGTAGAGAAGCTGGAACAGGTCATGTCCGGGGTGAGATGGGTCTGCAGTGATGTTTCCTGACTCTGGAGAAGTCATGAACGGAGGGCAGGTTGGCACCAATGATCTTTTCTGCAGTCCTAACTGTCCGTTGTACTCCTGTCCTTTATGGTGGCAGATCCAAACCAAACAGTGACAACGTATGGAGTATTTTCATTTTCAGATCTCACATAGCATAGAAAAATAACATCTGTATCAAGTTTTTCACCTTTTACACAAAATTGTAAATGTTCATCACTGGATGTAACCATTGCTGCATTTTAAAATAAAGTAGTCATTATCAAACAGACATTTCCTCAAAGAGAATGCACATATCCATGAAAATAGGAACTTACACACAATATTCAAAATATTCTTTCATTTTTTCACTGAGAATGTACTTTATTACTGTAAATATATAGATTGTGTATTGCAGTTTACACCTGGTCAAACCTGTAAATTCTTCTGAGACTACTCCCTGATGGTATACAATTGACAGTGCACCTCTCCCCTCCATTTCATGAATCATGCACTGACAACAATGGCAAGAACAGATAGAAACTCCAACAGGAGCCTTTCCCGTGTAATCTGCAATATGCTGGAACGGGACAAAAGGAGAGTGTTTTAATGGTTTAACAGACAAGCCCAGTGAGGACATAGAGGGAGGGGAGGGGAGGTAGGCATACTCAGCCTCTCAAGCCATAATTACAGCCCAGTGCTTCACATACCTGGATTTTTTACTACTTTTTTCCTCTGCCAGCCCCAGACACAGATAATCAATCTCTGAGTCCCCTGCAGCCTAAATATTATGGACTGAAATGGTGCTAAAACACTTCATAACTCAGCTCAGGCCTTGGGGGAATAGCATTAAGGGTGTGGCGTGAAGGCTTGGTTTCTGGGAGCTCTGCCTCATTATAAATTTTTTTTTCGGTAATATTAGCCATCCCTAGAGGTCATTTAAATGCGATTGTAGAGCACAAATATAGCACAAATATAGCTAGATGCTTTCTGTCTGTCATCCATGAAAATGGAGAGGCTTCACTGCAGCGGATGCATTATTAAAGGCTGGCCTTATTGTGTTGTCATCCTTTACATAGGCTATACGGTTACGGACCATGTTTCTGGGTGACCCGGTTTGGCTCTGCTGCTGCAGGACATACAGTATAATTCTATACAATGGAGGAAACAGGAATGGGGGGGAGGGTATAGGATCAAGGTCAGTGCAGGTCTAAAGCTCTGTGTGTGCATGGAGGGTAGGGTGTCGCCCGCAGCTGGCGTGGCCTCTTGACCTGCTGAGAGAATGAATGAGGCTTCTCCCGCAGCTTTTTTTGTACTTTTTTTTTTTTTTTTACACAGTTACTGATCCACTGTTGCAGTGCAAAATAATCCACAGTGTAAGCTCCTTATCTACAGCACAATATTGAGAAAAAGGAAGTACTAGAGCAGATTATTTGCAATTTGTCCTTAGACCAGTCCCAACACTACATAACATTACATTACATGTATAGAAATAAAAGTATGTGTTGCGGAACGGTTCTGCATCATAATGACTATATGTCAGAGTATAACGGCTGTAACCAACAATACGTTTGTGATGAGAATTATCTTGATTAATTGTCTGGACAATGAAATATCAGCCAATATTTTAAAAAATGCCCTTCAAAATATCCCAGATATGACCTTTTCCTTTTTGGATGTTGTGTACATGGAACTTTCGACGGTGCGCATCCATGGAGCACCAGGAACGACCCTGGACACTTGGTGCAACGTCACTGAATCATTGAGGCTGCACATGTGTTTGGTCCCTTGTCTTGTGTGTGTCTGTATGTGTGTGGGTTTGTGTGTGTCTGTTTCTGCATGTGTTGTTTTGTCAGCTTTCCTCTCTGTGTTTTTCAGCTCTGAGAAGCGTTCCATTGTCTCAGTGTATTGTTTGTAATTGTTTGTTTGAATATACACAAAAAATTAAAAAAAACATTTGATCACAAAAATATATTAGATATTCAGTTTACTGTCATACAGGAACAATAAACAATATTGACATTTTAGTAGTTGGAGCTAATTTAATTTTGCCAATTTGCTTGAAAAACTATTAAACAATTATTAAAATATCTGTAAATTAATTTTCTATGGCTAGATTTAACAATGATTAATTGCTTGAGCGCAACAGATGTTATTATAGCAATACAGTTGTACAAATTTAGACTGTGAGTGGCTGCATTTTAAGTGATAAGAGGACAAATCACCTGATTAGACCTGAGTAGATGTGTAGGCTGTTGTTTTTGGATCAGTGTATGTGTGATAATTTTCTCCCCACTGTATTTATTGGTGTGTGGCCCAGTTTACTTTTAGTTGCTGTGTGTGTGTGTGTGTGTGTGTGTGTGTGTGTGTGTATATATAAGATAAGATGAACTTTATTGATCCCACATTGCGGAAATTCACTTGTTACAGCAGCTCCAGAGTCAAAAAAGAGGAAAAAAAGATACATAAAAATGAAACAAGATAAAAACAAGACAAAAATAAAAAGCTATACACACCTATATATACTCACCTTTTACTTATTAACATAGCCTACTTCTATGATGTAAAATTGCACAGGATAATCCTAATTTACACATGGTGTGTAGCATTAAAGAGAATAAGGAAAATATAGGCCCTATAGTATAACTGTAATTGCACAGGATGTTGTAAATGGTGGGTGATGGTGACAGAGAGCACATTACATTATCTTATGTTGTCAGACTGCCGTCCAAGGACTTGTGTGTGCGTGCGTGCGTGCGTGCGTGTGTGTTGAGTGTAATCTTACAATCCACGTGTCTCAGCAATGGCCTTATTTAGCTCATCTGACATACAAATTTGACTCCAACTACAATTCCCAAAATGCTTCTGAAGGGGAACGACGCTGTGACGTCGCAAGCGAGCTAAATGACTCATGGATATTGTAGTTAACCAATAACCATTGCTTTGTATTTTAATAATATTTAATGAGCTCAATAGTATTTATAAATTTCAACGCCTAACAAATATTTATTTTTAAAATGAATCTACATTGAAAATCTTTCAAAAAAAGTCAGATTTTTTAATAACCATACTGGGGAAAACTGTCCGAGCAACTACATTTCCCACACGCCCCCGGGGGTGTTGCGCGTGCATGCTGTGCAGCGGTATCTGTGTGTGTGTGTGAGTGTCGTCACGTGGAGGAGGTAGAGTCCACTCTGTTCTGTCCAAACAGAACGTGAGCGTTTAGCAGTCTGTCTGTTGGAGCGCCTCTCGGTGCTAAACTGATTCATGTTGTTTTTTTTAGCCACCCGTCCCTTTAAACTAAACTATTGTATCGAAGAATGAGTGATAACGATGATATCGAAGTCGATAGTGACGTGAGTATTGCTACTTTGAGCTTTTTATGAATGCTATTTTGCTAGCTGACGATTTAGCTGAACTAGCGGCTCAGCTAGCTTTTCTGTCTTGATAAGAATGTTGTTTTGTCGGGATTCTTGTTAATTGATACCCAACACTAGCTTTTCTTGCATCAGAGCATTATAAACCTGCTAAATTTGACTTTCTAGTGACTTCAGCGAGACAGTGAGATTTGCTGAACAATTATGGCTACAATTGTACTTTTTTGTTCTGTTTCTTTGCAGGAAGACTCGCCGAGATATCACTGTGTGGTGCGTAATGCTGTCCAATATCGAGAAATGTTTCACTGTTGGTGCAAAGTTGATTTATCCATCACATTGTGCTTATTTTTTTTGTTGGTATTTAATCGATTGGTAAGGTCATACTGTGGAGGTTGATGTTACATGAACTAGAATGTGAAAGTACTGCTTTCTGCCTTGTAGAACAGTCACATGTAGGTTTTAAACTAATATTTGGTTATGACAAATTACCGTCATTTTTTTTTTTTGTAGCATTGAACTAAGCTGCATTTACATTAGTGCAGCGAATGTTCCTCGGCATCAGCGTTAGGAGTGCATTGCAGGGTATCCCCCATCCTGTGTGTACGCCGCCATAGGGAGACGGTGACACGACATCTATATTTAGACCAAAGCTTTATCCATCTACAAAGGCTTTATTGTTGCATGTTTATTATTTTTTTCCCAGTTAATACAAAGCTTTCTGTGCTCAGTGGCAGCCGGTTTGTCGCTCCGAGTCGTCGTCGTTGTCGTCCCCCCCCGGTTCACCTCACCACGGGGTTTGCATAATGCACATCTAGGTCATCTTAGTGAAGAGACGGAGCGTTTGCATTTGTGCTGCATTCACGATGATGCGGAGGAAAAGGTGTCGAGGGCTTGTTGCATGTGGAGGACGGGCGGCCGCGCCTGCATCTCGGACAAGCCTTAGTGTCAGGAAGGGGTGCTACAGGATGTTTTCCTGTGTTGCAGCAAGTGATTAGTGATTAGAGCCATCTTCTCTCTACAGGCCACTAAGGGGCTGGCAGCCTAAATGAATGACGTATAGCTGCATCGCATACTGGCGAGAAAAACACCCTGCACGACTCGGTTGATGCACAGGCTACACAAAGCGACGTATTACTACCTCCAGCCAGATAACTAGAATTTAACTACAGAAAGGCATTTAGAAAAACAATAGTTTTACATTTTTGAATATGCATTAGTGATATTAAGATAGTAGTAAAATAATTTTCCCTCAGGCCTTTCTCTAACTTGGTTACTTTTGCCTCAATTGCAGAGCCATACAAGAAACTGAGACCGGATTTCAGTTCACTTAGTAGTATTTAATGTGATAACCGAAGCTATAAGCATACAATATGTATGCCCTGCTAGCTGTTTGTGCTCCTCAGAGTCAGACGGTTGCATTCATCTCTGCATATCTTGTTGTAAATGAATGAGAATGAAGCCTTAAAATCTGCACATATACAAATAGAGCTGAATAATTTGAGAACAGCAGCAACTTTAAACTTTTACTTGCCACAGCTTGTTAAGACACCGTCAGTTATGTTATAATTGAAATTGAGGCCCTTGCGACTTTGAAATGGCTCTTTTTTTTTTAAATATCGATATAAAAAGGATGTATCATTCAGCCCTGCGTACAAGCATATAAATAAAATCACCATCATGATGAACTGGTTATGGTTGCACTTACGTAATTGGATACCTGTTTGTGTGGTGTCTGATGTGCTTAACAACTCGGATAGCTTACCATGTAGCCAAGAAGGGACCAGAAAACATATCTCAGTACAATTAGCTGTATTTGGAAAGGTAGTTTGTTCGTGAACCTTCACAAGATATTGGCTCTTGTGATTTATATTATGTGTAGCTCAGTTTGTTCTTCATCACCAAATGTGATGCTCATAAAATACTCATGCAATAACGTTTAGCTACACCAGTTTAGAATAGATATTAGCTGACATTTTATAGACTAAACGAAAATAATCAATAGACTAATCAAAAATGAAAGCAGTCCTTGTTGCAGCTCTGCTTGAATAAAGCTTCACAGTAGCGAAGAACACGCTGATTATTTTATACCTTGTTTTAATTTAATTTTTTCAGCGGTGGTGTCAATTGCCTGCTGGAGCTTCTGGTTTATTGGTGACTGGTTTTCCATGTACCTCACCAGTCCGACCGAAGTGTAGGCTTTCACGCAGATAATGTGAGAGAGCCATCAGTAGCCAGAAAGCTGCAGCTACCAGCTCTTCCATGCGGCACCGGGAGCTGTTATAGTCATACCTGACCATGACACATAACATATGTAAGGTTGGAAGTTGTAAATAATTTGAGAAAGTTAGGTCAGGAAAAATCACAGTATATACATACATTTTAGAATTGAATGAAATGGACTCCATATCACCCAATTCTTTTAGCAGAGGTGGTAAGCAACCCAGATCCCGATGCGTCTCGTCTTGTGATCCATTTAGTCATGGATGACGGCCTTAATAACAGCCACACCTATTTAATCCATACAAATGTGTTATTTGCGGGGTGAAACAGAACCTATGCACGCCTTCCTGAACATTACTGTTTTATTTCATAAAAGTATGCGGAAGTAGCCCACCTCCACTATAAAATGCTAAGAAAAGTTAAATCCTATAAAAAACAAAATCGAATGTCTGTTTAATAAATGGGGGATTTCACCTAGAAAAGCTTCAAAGTAGTGAGATTCAGCAGTAGCCTATTACAGAGTATACACATTAAACCACCCAGGGCACTTAAGGTTCATAATTGCCAAGTAATTGTACATGGAGCAGCTCCAGAGAGTAGTGCTTAAATACATTCGTGGACCTTAATTACCTTTCAAAGATTAATGATATCACGTTCTTCGCCTGATAAAGAAGAGTTAACACGTCTTTGGTTTCAGCTGATTCTCATGTGCCTCTTTAGTGTTTTTTGAGCATGGTGTGTCACCTAATGTGCTCAGCACAGCTTGAAAATGTTAACATTTAAAGCTTAAGGGAAAAGCAATGTAAAATATACAAATTAAATTGAATCCAATGTAGGATCTGAAATTGCAGGCCCTCTAGTATAAATAATGAAATAAAATAAAAAATATAACTATCTTTACAATAAATGCAAAGTCCGAAGTGTATTCTGTATTTTTTTTATTTTTATATAATTTAGTGTCTTCAGTCGTAGTGTGACTCAAGAAAAAAGTCACATGTACTTTCTGTTCACTGAATAAGTGCATATCCCAATGGCTGCCAGACTTGTAATTACACATGCCATCAATACCAGTCATGTGTTTGTGCCAGGGTTAATGGAGGGAGTGGAGTCTCGCCTTTCTGTGGCTTTATGTATGATAAGAGGAGGAGGAGGAGGCACATGGTCCTTGTGGATTTGTCTATCGTAGATGGTTTGTGGCTCTTGTGCAACAGGCCGCAGGAGCAGCTGTCACCAAGCCAGCCAGCCTGTTTTTTTGGTTGTTGTTTCGGTTTCACATGCGTGGTGTTTAGTCTGATAGTTAACCTTGTAGGACTGTAGGTAATTTGTTTTCTGGCATTACATTGCTAAATAGCTTGCATTTGTTAAGATGGCGGTAACTTGAGTCACACTCAACACGTCGTCCCTCCCACCAAACCTATGACACGCTGAAGGCTTGTCTTAACCTGTGTTGTCTCACTTGTGGCCACTTTGGTCTTTGTCATGATCCTTGGCCAAAGTTAGTCAGATGATACCAGTTCACGTGCCTTCTACCTCGTTTCCCTTCTGCCCGAGGCAATGTCGTGTACACACCACAGTGCTGTTTTATTGCTAATATTTAAATCAGGCCTTGCTTTGTTGGAGCTGTATGAAGCGAGATGATCAGTTGAGCTTGTACGGGCTTTGATTGGGTGATGGACTTAATGTCTCAGCCTGGTGACAGCGTGGATTAGGCCAGAATCAGATGTGATTGGAGGCTGGGATGGTTTGGCCTAAAAACAGGTCGAACTAAAGGCAGCAAACTGATCTCCTGCCTGCCTGTGGTTGTGATTATGGCAGCCATCTTGTGCCTTTACAGTCTAATTAAAATACAAAATTGTGGTTGAAATTTAGAACCTGTTCGATGCTGTTGCACGAGCCCCTGTATGTTATTTGGGGATGTATAAAAGGAGGATTGGGTTGTTAGGATAAAGCCAGTTATTTGATTTGGCAAAAGACGTGAAAAATGTGGTTTGATGCGCTACAACAACCTGAAATTATGTGCTTATATGCACAGAGTTCAGTGAGGTAACATGATTTAAAGCTGTGTAATGTAGAGGGCGTACTATTCTTATGCTTATAAACCTCTTCATATAAAACAAAATTCTCCAAAAGACCATCATGAATCTACATTTCAGGAGGTCTTTGTCGTCGCCGTGCTGTTTAATTCAGTCAGTGTAATCCTCATCCAGGATCTGCTGTTCTCCTCCTCCCACCTCTCACCCCATGTTCTTGACTTTGCCCGGTCATGGATTTGAACGGCCACTCCTGTGTGCCCCTGTAGAGAAGGAGGGACAGAAATGCAGTGGGGGGTCGTCTTGGTTCACAATCAAGGAGGGGGCCGAAAGACAAAACGGCTACAGAATACAGCAACTTCTAGTGATGAAAGTTAAACTTAAATTTTGTTTATTTTTTTTATGAATTAATTTATTTTTCACACGGTTTGTTGCCCTTTTTACCATAAGGCTACTGGTGGTTGACTGGAGTGCTGACAGTCAGTCAGGTAACTAATCAATGACATTTCAGATTGTTGATTATTTGTCTTTATCTCTGCCAAGGTCTACCAGGCTTTTGGGATATCCTGCTGACAAAAAAACCTGACAAGCTTTAGTGAAATTTAGTGCACACACCATTAGGCCAAGGCACATGTGATTAGTTTTTAATGTAATTTTGAATCCAGATAATGATCTAGGAATGTCTCAGCACACTTAACTTGAATAAGAAAATGGGGGCACATTTATTCCACGATTGCAATTCTATGTATTTTGAGCCAGTTCCAGATGTGGAATTTATTTATTTATTTATTTTTTTTCCTCTCTCATTTCAATTGTGATGTACACTCTAGTCTGTTAAGTAAAACTACGGATTATTTGCCAACTAGTTTCTTACTCTTCATCAGTCAATTTGAAAGGAATACTATTTTTTGACTGAGAGCATTTTAAGATGGTAACTGGAAACATTTTATAGACCAGTTTTGTTTGACGCCCTAGATTAATCAAATTAAACCCTCCAAAAATGTTCTGCTGCTGCAACAATGAAGATTTTGTTTTTGTTTTTTAAAAATTAAATTGAATCTACTTACCGACCACAACCAGATTATGACAATTATTACTGTAACATTGTTATTTTCCTTCTTTCCCTTCCTATTTTCCTGACTGCCATTGACCTCAGAAGGTCTCACAAGAACGTATGTTAGTATGTTACGGCTTGATATAGACTTGATTTTAACTTGGTATGTTGTCCATAGCTGGAAGAATTAGTTGATTAATCGATAGAACGAAACTTTTCTTCGATGCGTAATTGCCGATCGTCAGGATTTGCATTTCTCCGTCTTACGTGAGAGTAAACTAAATATCTTCAGGTTTTAGACTGTTGGTTGGACAGAACCAGCCATTTTGAAGATGTCACTTTGGGCGTCAGAGATTTGTGATAGGCATTTTTCAGTATTTTATTATAGTTTAAGCAATTTATTGAGAAAAAAAATTACTCAGTAATAAAAATGGTTGTCAGTTGGAGCCCTCATGTCATCTTGATGATGTTGACTTCTTACTAAAAAATCAGATGCGAGCTAGCTATTGTTGTTCACATCTGATATGATGGCTAGAAAGACATTTGAATATATATATTTCTTTTGTTGTAATGCCAATAACAGTGGGGATGTTGCTGTAAAGGCAGCAGAGCTGTTTGTGTAGGTTGACCCGGGACACCCGCTGTCCGTTACTCACACAGCTCTGCTGCCAGGCTGAAGGCCTTGTGACTCTTCTCATTGCAGGCAGACAAACGGGCACACCACAATGCGCTGGAGCGCAAACGTAGGGACCACATCAAAGACAGCTTTCACAGCCTCCGGGACTCGGTACCCGCCCTGCAGGGAGAAAAGGTTGGTAAAGCTCAGCCTGCAAGTCCTCCAGGCACACGATGTTCAGGCTCTCATGTAAGAAATTTTTGCTAACTTTTGCTATGTGTTTTCTAAAGGTGAAGTATAACATGTTCTGTGTGTATTTTATTCCCAAAGGATATTTAGGGATGAGTGCATTTCTGTCATGATGTAATGTTATTGATTTCCTTTGAATGTACATAGTTGCAGATGTCTTTGCTTGCTTTATAATGTGTGGGGAGAGAAATAGTTAAGGGGACTGGGAGGAGGGCAGATGGTGGACGAGTGCGGATTGGCAGCAGCAAGACAGTGATGCAGTCTAAATACTTGGACCAGTGTCAGGAAGTAATTATGAGGCTTTTTTTTTTTCTTTTCTTTTTTCCTTCTTCTCTTCCTGTTTTGACATCCATGACATTAAGAGCATTTGGAGCGCTGGTTTAATAACTGGGCACACAGTGTGTTATTTCCCCTAAAAGACCAGTTCATGACTCTGGCACAGTGTAAAGGGCGGGGTGGGGGTGGGATGAGATGACGTGAAGGGATATTTGCTGATCATTTGTAAGAAGTGTTGGGTTACCGCTGCCTCAGTGCTCGACCACCACCTCTCTCTCTCCCAGGATCACACTACTATTGTTGCTCTGTTGTAAGGCCAGCATGTTGTTTGTTTCTTGTGAGAGGAAACCCAAAATGAAGAGAATATTAGGGCTGGGTACCAAACCGCGATACTATTTTGGTACGGACTGAAACGGTCTGCAGCATTAAGTTCTTCTCAAGTACTTTAATCTGCCGTTGAATTACTCATAATCTTGTCTTTTTCATTTAGACAGTTCCTGATTTTAATCAAAATTGCTAAGGTAGTAAGCCACCTTGGTCCTGGAGCATCTCGTCTTGTGATCAGTTTATTTAGTAGATGGCGGCTTCAACAATAATCACACTTATACCAATAACTAGCCTATCAATCTACTAATTTGCAACCATACTGACCGTTGATGCATCATTTGAGTCACTTTTTAATTATAAAAAACCCCAAATTCACCTTTCTAGTGGGACTGCTTTCGGCCTTCTCTGTCTTTAATGATATTAAACTGGATATTTTTGGGTGTTGAGCTGTTGGTCGGACAAAACAAGCCAGAATGTGTCAACTGTAGCTTTGGGAAATTGTGATCAACAGTTTTCCCTATTTTCTAGACCAAACCAATTCCTTGAGAAAAAACGGGCAGATGAATTGTGCGTAGTCCTAATATGAGCGTTGCTGCTCTTCTTTAGTGAATGTTGATGCCTTAGCTGAAAAAGATTTACACATGTGTTACGACATAACAGGAGGTGGATTTTGTTTGAGGCGATAAAACACTGAAGGAAACCCCTGGTTTTGGTATTGATACAGAAATTTGGATAAAGTATCCTCACTACTGTCAATTTGAATTTCAAATGGGTACCCAGCCCTAATGAGTACAAATCTCACTGATGTTGCTGCTCATATTAAGTCAAAGGTGAGGATGTAGCAAATGTTTGTGAAATGTCCACTTTGCATGACAATTTTAGAACTGATGAGATAATGGACTGCAGCAGTCCTTTTGTTTTACTGTAATCAAGGCGAACACCCTGCCAGTAATGTGTCAGGGTTGTGACCTAGCCTGTGGATGTCAGACTCAAGTGCCAACAGTATTTTGAGAGGCTAAGAGACGGCACGCTGAGCAGACACGCCACAGCGCTGTCCTTGTTTTCTTCTGCAGTTGTTTCAATCTGCATGAATTCTTGTGTAAGAAATGTAATGACAACTCTGTATACTTGCGTCACTGCATCAATTTCTGCATGTGTCACTAACAGCAGTCTACCAAACAGGCGTCTCGAGCTCAAATCCTAGACAAAGCTACAGAGTACATCCAGTACATGAGGCGAAAAAATCACACGCACCAGCAGGATATCGACGACCTGAAGAGGCAGAACGCACTGCTGGAGCAGCAAGGTAACAACACTGCCTTTCCTATCACTTTGCTCTTCAGGTTGGGGGTTACTCTACATGATATTTAGACTGATTATACCACTATTTTGTTTTCAGCACTTTGTTTCAGAAGTCAGAACATCTGTGCCTGTTTGGGGGCAGTTTTGAGGATTCAATATTTGTTACCTGCTCATAGTAGTAGGGACCCCCACGACCACCTCACAAGGGGTTTGAGTTTTAGCAAATCAAATTTGACCTGGTACATCAAGCAAGAAGGGAGGGTGAGGAAATACACAAACATGCTTCACTGCTATGTTTGTTTTGGCTGTTGTATAGATTGTTGTGTTAAACGAGCCTGCGGGTGAATGGTTTGAGAACACGTAGTCCCAATCTCAACATCAAAGGGTTTGTGCTACAACATTGTACCAATGGAAAGCCAAAGTTTAGCCCCCTCTCCTATCTCTAACCTAGCTTCTATAACTCGGTGGGTTTTCTCTTAAAGGGAACCTATTGTGCTATTCCATATTTTCTGTCATTGATTTTCATGTCAAACGTGGCCAGAGCTTCAAACAATGAGGGAAACATATTTCAGAGAAATCCCCCGCGAGCAAAACCCTAAGATTCAAAAATAGCCTCTGGATCTGAACATGTTGTCATAGTCGTGCAACAGAAAACTGGACAGATAATCTAGCATGCTGTCTGGATTCACCCTGCAGAGATCTGAGTAGCAGTTAACCCTAGTCCTCAGAAATCCACCGGAGTTTAAAATGCCAACACAAAGAACGTGGAGGGTAACGAGGGACATCTGCACCGGTGCAACCCTGGAAATGACCGTGGATACAGACTACCGCTGAAACACTTGAAACAGTGCTGAAACAGTGTGCTCATGGCTGACACCAGGGTAGATGCACAGACGCGGACAAAACTAAAAAATCAAAGTACTTACTCAAAGTACGCTTACATGCAGACTCTGGCTCCAAGTTTACAAGACGGCAGCGCCTGTATCGAGAATCATTTTGGCTTCCCTTTAGTGCACTGGGAGGAAGTGCAGACATGTCGTCCAGGATACAGTCCATGGCTGAGACACGTGCTGCCCACCTTGCCTGCGCATCATTTTGGAAACAAAAATGCTTTGAAATGTTTATTTTAATTTAGATTTTCACTTTTTAAAGCAGTTTGTTAATATTTCAGTTCATGATTTCAGCCCCAGAAACATATCAGAGTTTAGGGGAGATATTTATTTCTTGGCCTAATAGTTGAATTTAAATATATTCTTCTAAGTCCAAACATTTATCAACCTTTAAAAACCCACCATATTTAATCTTGTTATATTATTCTAATAATTGTAAGTATAATCTGCTGTTCAGGGCACTAACATTCCTATATTCCTACCTCAGTGTCCTCAATGGTAGCCAGAACCCTACACAGTATGTGGTATCTGTTTTATACTTATAAAACAAGCACCACTGTATCTTAGTAAAAATAGCAGTGTTAGCAGGAACATAATTTAAAAAAAAAAAAACCATGTTAATAGAAAGCCTTATTGAGAAAATAAGTAAAAGAGGCTTATGGAACAGACAAAGTAGAGAATGGGGCATGACTTAACAAAGCCAAATTAAACTAATTATTGATTTAGGTGAGTTGTTTATAGCAAAGTAGATATGAAGGAAATCTCTATCACTGCTTCAATCTCAGCAGAGCATGAATGTACACAGTAGGATGGTAACTAAACAATTGTTTATATGCAGATTATCTAAATTTCTTTTCAAAGGTCAGGACTGTTTGCAATGGTCAGTGACACAAATTTGGCTTCACTGGGCCGTGTACGGACAGCCAATTAGTCATGTAATGTGTCCCCAGCCTGAATGTTTTGTTCACGGATTTTAAACAACATTTTGGAATCCTGTTTATCTTCCTCACCTTCTTCCTTCGTCCGTCTGTGTGTGTGTGTCCGTGTCCCCATGCAGTCCGTGCTCTGGAGAAGGTGAAGGGCTCTGCCCAGCTCCAGGCCAGCTACTCGTCGTCTGACAGCAGCCTGTACACCAACCCCAAAGGCAGCGCCGTGTCTGCATTCGACGGAGGCTCTGACTCGAGCTCCGAGTCGGAGGCCGAGGAGCCGCCCAACAGGAAGAAGCTGCGCGTGGAGGCTAGCTAGAGAGCGGCGCGGTTCCAGCCTGGCCGAGGCAGCGGGTCCCACAGGAGGGCAAGAGGAAATGCAGCCTTCAAAGCTCTCGAGGCTCATTAACCCCCTCATGCCAGCAACGACCACCTCCAGCCTCCCTCACCGTCCTCCATCTCGCTCTCCCCCGTATGTGGGTGGGCTCGCACTGGAGATTCACGACCCCTCTAACCTCCTCACACCGCCGCCACAATCTCTCTTTCCACCCGATCTCCCAGAACAGGAGGGAGGAAGTCAGCAGGGTGGAAGATGACTGCTTCAATACATGTAGAGAGCTTCAGGTTTTTTCCCCCTTCCCATCCCTCTGTTTCTCTCTTTATTTTGGTTCCCTGTCATTGGTCTCCCCTCCCCCCCCAACATCTACAATCCAAAACCCAAAAAGAGGCAGCTTGGCTACTTAAGGACTTGATGCTTTTTTGTACCCTCAATAAAGCCCCTCCTCTCCGGGTTGTGTTTTTTTTGGGGAGGGAGGGTGCGTCTGGCCTACACCAAGCACTGCTATATATATATATATATTTTTTGTTTTGTTTATTTTGTTATTCTTGATAAAAAAAAAAAACCTGTTTAGAATTTACACACACACACCTAGATAAATTGTCCTGGAGGAGTTTACCTTTATAAAATATAAAATAAAAACTCTTTTTCCACTAAAGAATGTGAAGACGCTTGGAAGCAAATGTTAGTGATACCCACCTCAGGCCCTCTGGATTGCAGATATTTTCTGCACGACACGTTTATTAACACGATTTAAAAAAAAAAGAAAACATGGCTCCTTTGTTAAAATTGATGTTTTGAAGGAGAATATTCCTAAACTTGTATCGTATTTTGTCCTTTAGCTTGAAGTAGTGAATGACTTTAGGTGGCTGAATACATTAGGCATCTCGTTTTTATATATTATAAAAAGCATTGATTGGATGTTTTGAAGTTCTAAAGTATGTTATGCATTTTGTAGTAATCTCACAAGTCATGGGAAAATGCCAATTTGTCACATGTAGTTTTCCTTAAGGGTATAAAATAGGTATTGAATGTCAAAAGGTAGCTCCAGCCTTTTGCAGTACAAGGAAGCAAAAATAATTCCCTGTCGATGTGTTGTGCTTTACACAGTAAAAGTCAATGTTGCTGAATCCAAGGAAAAAAAGGAAGCATTTCGCTTGTCTAGGAAATGTGTGTATATTGTTTCCATTTTATTTCCATTTAGGAGGATATCATTGGTGTAATTGTTTGTCCGATTCCATTCCATGGAAATTACAAGTATGTTGTACATACTGCCAACAATTGTCTTGCAAGTTGAGGCCTACCTTTACTATGAGACTATAAAATAAACTATTTTATCCTTTAACATGCTTCATGTGGTTATTTAGCTTTCAGATCAACATTTTGTGTTTAAGTGTCTTCAGTAAATTTAATGGTTTCTCTTTCACTTTCCTCCTAATTTATATGGCGGCTATAGAAGAGCTTACTGGAATGCATTTCTTTGTTTTGGTACAACAGAAAACCATAAGTTCAGGTTTTTCTGGTTTCCAGTGATGCTGGCAGGTGTCTAACATAAAGGCAGAGGACATAATGTCCTTTAATGTGTTATGTAATATTCTCCCCTTACCCTGGTGTAGTTTTTAACTGGAGGAAAAAAAACTGGACCAGCTGATAATGATCTGTGAGCAGCAGGAGCCGACCTACTGAACTCTTTATTTCAGAGATTGATTCTTGTTTGTATTTCCTGCTTTCAGGCAGGAACATAGCCTGGATGAGTCTCCCCCTCCCACTAAGACCCCCAAAAAGCCAGTCTTAAACCATTTAATTTGTATGTTTCATATTTTATTTACTGAATAAGCTGCTTATGTTCTGCAAGGTTGATGTAAATTAAGCTGTTATTTCTTCTCTGGAAAACAGCTGCTTTTTAATCAAACTAGTGTTGAAGTGATCTGTCAATCATAAAGAACGAATTATTTTGATAATCGTTTTTATGTTTCAAGCAAAAAAACGCCCAAATTGAGAACACAATGATGAAAAGTGCTACATAAAGTTCAGTCATACTGAAACCTTACCAAGTTTCGCTTTTATTTCAGAGAATGAAAACATTAGGCATTGCAAGCAAAAAAAAAAATCAGCTGAATGCTAAGCTGCCCACACACAACTGTTGACCTTTATTCAGGCAAACTCCTCCTAAACATCCAGCCCTCGTTTCTACCGACGGTCGACTGTCCGACCGGTTTGTGGGGCTTGTCTACATCAGACCGGACTGCTGTTTGCTGGTTCGAGTCCGTTCCCCAGAGTTGGCTGGCTGACACACAGTGACGTTTCCACTGATGACTAACTAGGACTGATGGTCCCCTGATCCTGAGTTAGCGGTGGGGTCTGACACTCTGGCGTCAGCAGAGGCTCCCGGCTGTCTGTTGCCATCAGGGACAGGCAGCCGGTGAAAGTGCTGCAGGGCCTGAGCCACCTTCTCTGGACAAATGTTGTAAACTGGATGGGTTGGAGCCTGCGAGAGAGAACAAAAGCAAAATAATTTATCTATTTGCTCTTATTCTTGATCCGTTTCTTCAGAATGAAACAATTCTGCACTGTATTAAGCTGTATGTAAACGGCATATTCAATGTTTGTGAGATAAATACATCAAACGTTGAAAAAAGATCAAGAACACCTGATCAAATATAATGCAATTCATTACAACAGCATTGCAATAAATACCACCTTTGTCCTGTTCTGTATTTTATCAACTTAGTTTGTGGTAGGGGGGAAAAAAGGAAGATAATGCCCACAGAGGTGGTATTTGTATGCATTAGATTAGAAGTGTTGCTGACATTTTGTCCACAGCCAGTAGGTTTGGAAGACATAAGACCATCATTCAGACCTAAAGCATAACATCCACTTTAACAAAAGATGTGATGAAACCAACCCACAGTTCAGTTATGTATTATAAGTGTGTTATATGCATATGTATGTATGGGGGCAGATTTACTGTAACCAGCTGTGAGTGCTAGTAATACAACAGGAAACAAGAAAATAAAACCACCCGTTGCCACTGACATCTTTAAGTAAAACCACATGCCATCTTAATTTCAGCCAACGTCAGTGCTTCTCATTTTATATTTGCATCAAAATGGAACCTGATCATGAAGAAAAACCACAGACTGAAAAAGCGTGTCATTCATTCAAAAGGTGCAAAACTGAGGAACAGTGTCATGCTCTCTTGACTCAATTCATGTGAAATAGTCAATGTGTCAAACCTGATAACATCATGTTGTTTGGTGATAAAAGCATCCTATGGCTATTGCTGATCTCTTTGGGCCACTTCACAGATATTTTGGAAATAAAAAAACAAGTTTTGATAGTCTACACTCGTTATTTATATATATATCCAAAAAAACATTTGGAGAGGCATTCCAACACATGGACTTCATTTTTTAGGTAAAGCGATTTATTCTGGCCACCGCTGCCACTCTTTTGTATACGTTAGCTTTGTTTGGGAAAATGGTCATCACGAATGATTGGTCAATCTGTATACTCACCAACGTTATGCACATTTACTGTAATTCAGCTGAATGACCGTTTTGTAACATGCATATGTATAGATTAGGCCGCTGTGCCAACATACTAGTGTTGCTTGTTCATGGTGTTGGGCTCACTGGCCATGGTTCGGATGTGTCTAATGACTGTGTCTGTGCGCACGCTGTCATGATGTCTAGAGGCATGACATTTAATTGGTTGTGTGTGGTAGGAGGGGGGGTGGCTGTCACGGCGCCATTCTTTGTGCAACCCGTTGTCACCATATTCGCTGAATGCCACACACAGCTTGTGTCATGATGGGATTCTTTGTAAGGAGGATTTGTTTTTTTTTTGTTATGGTGGTAACTCTCACTCTTTCCATGCTGGTTGCTAGTTGCATTGCTAAGGCTGGACTAGCATGTTTTTTTTTTTTTTGACTCAGAGCTGGAATTGTCATAAACTAACTTTTACAGTACTATAAGAGCTGACAGATGTGACGGATCTGTGCCAAAAGCAAAATATACTGTCTGTTTGTATACAGCGCGCAAGCTTTATGCTTTGTGCAGAACAAACTTACTTCATCTTCACCTGTGCCTTTGTCTAATTCAGGAACCATTGAGAAGTTATTCTTATAATACTGGAGCTACCTTCAGCAGTTTCCACCTCATTTGTTTCTACTAAAAACAAATCCTTTTCTGATAGTAAAAATAAAAACCCATTTCTGAATGAATCCACGCTTGTTCAGCCGCGCGTGCCGCCCAGCTCTGCTGCAGTCTCACCAATCTGTTCTCCTCCTTGCCGAGGATCATCTCATGATGGAGGTCCATGTTTCCAAAGTGCTGTGCTATGGAGAGGCCGCTCAGGCAGTAACACGTGTGGTAGAAATCTCTGGATCTGGACACATGAAGACATAATACAGGACAGTGTGAAGGATGTGCATGAGTAAAAACCATGTGAATCACATTTGACTCTACAGAGACAGGAGCAGCAGCCGACAGCAGCTCTGTCTTCTGCTCTCTTCATAGTACTAATTTTCTCATTAATTATGTGTTATTTCACCAACAACCCATGCAATATTAACCAGAATGTTCATTTTTTATGACTCGATCCGTAGATAAAAACGGGTTGCTGGACGCTGAGTATCGCTAAACCAGCAGACGGAGCTAGCTTGTTGTTTGATTAAGTCACGTGTGTTATGGACGTGAATATCGCGGTTATGAGACTTATCCCGTTTTTGATCGTATTGGGGATATGTTTACATGGCACAGAGAAATCAGTCTCTCTCTCTCTCTAAAGATATTTTCATGATCTGGTGACATTATGATAAAAGTACGCTTGAAGCACACTCATTCACATTAAATATCGTAAGAACAGCTGATTTCTGGCACAGCAAACCGCTTCGGCGGGCGGTATTTGTGCGTTCTATGAAATAGAATCCTGTGCGTGTGTGCATACATGCACATAGTGTGGTACTGACTTGCCAGGCTTATCCACAAGGCCCCCGGTTGGGTTCTGACAGCAGAGGAGGATGTACTCCTGCAAGGCCTGCTGCTCGAACATCCACCGCTGCCGACTCAGCTCCGACTCTCCTGCACAAACACAAAACTTATTAGTTTCACTTTTTGGTTTAAAAATAGAAAAAAAAAAATGAATGAATAAATAAGGGAGACATTACAAGAAGACATGTCATCATGCATATACTGCCTAAACAAAAACAAAATGAGCAGAAAGAGTGCCATGTGTAGTTGTTGAGGAACCAATAAGCAGAACACCAATTATTATTATTATTCTTTTTTTTTTAACGGTTACTCGGTTATTGGCATTTTCAAATTGCTTCCAATTTGAAACTGGGTTTCGGTTCCCAACCCTACTCTGTATTCATTCATTATTTAATTAATAATATACAGTCTATGCTCTGTACTGACCACTGAGCCACTGTGCAGCTCTGCAAACTTTATTGAATTACACTTAATACCTGTGCAGAGGTTTTTTTTTTGGTTTATTGTGAACAAAATTCCATTTGGTCATTGATTTTGTGGTGGCTATAGGGAAAATTCTTGAGTCTGATGAAACGATTTTCTCTACATATTTGTGCAAAAACTGCAATTGATATTGAGTTGACTCTCAAGGGAGAAAGCGCTAATGATCGGTTTAATAACCTGCTCTGTGATTAGTCAGTTTCCTCTGTCATGACACTTTTTTAGTTACAGGTCAAAAGTTAGTGGCCAGTCCGTGTTTTCACAGCTCTTAAAGAAAGACGTTTTAAACAGAGCCAGGGCTTTACTATGACCAACGATGCAGTACCTTGTTTGAATAAAGCTCTGTGGAGTAGAGGCAGGAGTCCAGCCTGCCAGAAAGAGTAGCAACCGTCCACCAGTTTATTACAGCGGCCCTGGAAACCTCCTTCGAATCGCATCTGTCTGCTGACCACCCACCGCTGAGGAGGACACACGACAAACACGCTTTAATACAATCGCCCGTTCGAGGAGGTTTATCTCTGAACTTCTAGTTGATTGTAATCACATCTACCCTGACCGCTGTCAGAGCTGGAAACTCCCCGGGTTTGTGCAGTCCAGAGGGAGAGATGGAGTTGAAGGGAAAACAGTGTCTTAATATTTTCAAAATGGTTATGGGATTTGCAATATTGCTGCCATGAAAAACACCAATTGGTGCACATCCAGTCTCACTTAGCTTAGATTAAGTTTCAGTGCATGTCCATATACGCGTTGCTTTCATGTATGGGCCGTTCCAAAGTCAACGCGAGCAAAGCGCTCCCTTTCATAGTCTACGCAGCGGACGCAAGCGTCACGGGCGATGCGTGAAATGCAATACACCGCTCGCGCAACAGGGGGTAGCAGAGATGGTATTCACATCAAAATGGCAACTGAAGAGGAGTGCATCCTACTGCTTATTTTTTGCTGAACATACAGCCTAGCCAACATTGAAATGGTGACAGTGGGATAATTCATTTTCATATGAAAGCTACTGAACTTTGTGAACATAACACGCCAGTAACAGCGTGTAGCCTACAATATCGAGACAAATTAAGTCAAATTAAAAGGGGCTCATAATGCCGCATGAGCAGGTTTGATGTCGCGCATCAAAATAGCGCTTTGTTCCTTTGGGAGATTTTGTGGAAAATGGCACAGGTAGTTACGAAAAATGGTGTGTATGTCGCTCCTCTCGCTTTCCCAGGTTAATCTCACATGGATCCATAATCGGCCTGACGATTTACCATCGGCAAACTGCCAAAAAACATCCCAATAATTGGCTGACAATTGGCCTATCCCTTTACCACAACATGCACCACAGCAGTGAGACATTTGCATCTTTCTACTTGAAAACATTCATTTTCAGGTTGTGAACATTATACTCGCTGTACAGATTGTTCAGGAGAAAAATATGCATGCTAATCACTACATTGTTAATCGACTGGGTAAAAACAAAATAAAAAAATACAACAAGGCCACACAAATCTGAGTGTTGCCATCAACATGAATATTTTCTCAAGGTTAATGATTAATTCATTCTCTCAGAGATGGAGCTGGGGCTGTTATATGCAGTGTGACTCATCCAATATCACTCAAGAAAGCACAACTGCATAAAAGCAATTTTTGTTCACACCCACTCAAATACTGCATAATTTTAAAGCAATAAAATGTCTGTCAAACTAAAAAACTAACCAAAGCCTGTATGTGATCTCAGGATCTTGAAAAATCAATTATCATTATGCTGCAGTAGGTCAGAGACTACATTTTTCAGATGGATGTGTGCTTATTTCATAATGCAGACGTTTTTAGAGAAGTCTCTTGATCTCTACTTTAAGAACGGTGCCGCCATTGTCAATCGAGCATTGATTTGCTCTTTACCAGGTTAGGTGTTCAGCATATGTTACCACGGCGATATAACCAGGTAACAAGTGATCCACCGTCGTGATACACAAAACCCTGGGTTGAACCTTAAGTTTCCTTGTAACGCCAAATCCTGGTAGAGCTCGCACCCATATACAGAGGCTCAGTCCTCCAGGCAGCGGCCGCAGGTTCAGTTATGTCATTCCCCCTCTCTCTACGCGTTCATGTCCAACTTGTCCTGTCACAAATAAGGGCCTAAAATGTCACAAAAAAAATAATTAAAAAACTATGATCGGACTCTGTGATAGTCAGCCTGGTGTTAACTTACAACCTTTGCCCAACCACTAAAGACCATCTCTGGCACCTGCAGCTCCAATGACACTCAGGAAACCACTGAGACAAAAATCCATATGTACGGGGGATGAGGGGGTTCAGTGACAGAGGCTACGTTAGAGGGCGTGCTCTGTTTACCTGTGACTTTGGCTGGGTGTTGAATGGATATTACTACAGAGCTGTGAGTTAAGAGCTGTGGCACTGAATTTGAATATATGATGAACAGTATAGTGCTGGGAGAGCGTTTTACGTTCTTGAAATTTAGAATTTAACTAAATGATGCCCACACACAAATATGATTCTGAACAGTAGCTTTCAATAAGAGATGTATAACATTTTTTTTTTTTTTTAAAGCTCCTTATTTCCGGATGACAGGTCATTTAGCATCTGCCCTGCTGCAGAGTCCCTGAGCACAACTCTAAAGCTCTAACCAAACTAAAGCTTCAGGGCTGCTGTCGCAGGCAAATGGGATGAGCATTTCCCTACAGGGATCAACACAGTCTCCCAATGGTGACAAGCCACTGATGGAAACTTTGTCATCCAATATGCCAAGAGCCTAGCGCCAACATAAAAACTAAAAGGAAAACAAATGTCTCAGTGTCGCTTCCAGTTACTTTTTTAAATGCTTTGGAGAGACACACATTCAAGCAAACATATCTAAGACACGGGACAAAATCTGATCTAAATAAGCAAAATTAAGAAGAAAAAAAAAAGCTGTAGAATATTTCATAGCAAGATGGGTCTCCAACCAGCATTATCTGTTGTTTTACTTCATGAAATCTTGCTCTATTTCTGCTTGGTCCCTCACATAATCCAAGGGGGATAGAGATATTGCTTCAACACAAAGGCTCTGTTGTGACTGATACCGATAACGATGCTATTCTTATTTGTTATATTTCACCTGCGGTTGTAAAAAAATGTCAGGAGTTTCTCACCAGCAACGCTTTAAGATCCAGCATATGTTCTTTTCCCAGGATGACGAGTGCAGCTGTGCCACAGAAAGTGTAGCCGCCGTGGGCCTCCAAACCCGGCACTCCACTCAAACCGCCCTCCCAGTTCTGACAACTGGAGACAGAGAAAAGTAAAACACGCAGAAAAACACTCACTGGCAACACTGGCTTTAATGATAGGCTAAAGTGGTGGCGGTGGTTTGTACCTGAGGATCCAGTTGGTCGTGTCCTCAAACAGTTTAGGTGTGAGGATGTTTGTGAGCGACGCTACAGAGGCTGCACAATATGCACTCCTATTAAAAAAAGGGGGGAAAAAAAAACACAGACTGATATGGATCAACAAAGAGAGACAGGAAGTCTGTACTTGCTTGTCACTTACATGACCAGTGTTGTTTAACCTTGGAAAAAACATATCAGACTTAGCTAGTGGGACAAATTCAATATTGGTTTTGGCCTCTTCAGGACATTTGTGGATAATAATAATACAAATGTACATGTACATTTTGTTATCCTTTGACATAATAGCCGCATTGCCAGTGCAGAGTTTAAAGCCATACCACTTCAGAATGTAGATAACATATCTAGATTTTCATGTCCAGATACACTAAAATATATATATATATATATATATATATATATATATATATATATATATATATATATATATATATATATATATATATATATATATATATATATATGCTACAAAAACCCAGCTGGGCACTGAAGGTTTTAGCATATAGTGCATTTATAGGGGACTATTTTCAGCTGTGGATTAATACACATCTAGTGCTGTAGTGAGTATGTACAGCAGCAGGACAGTGCATGTGTGAATGACTTAAAATAAACTACATGTTCTGTTCTCTGGCACAGAATACGCTATATCAGGCTTTAGATACACAGACAAGACAACACACAAATTGTTGGTAGGATCAATTCATTGTTGGTTTTGGTCATTTCATGGGATTTGTTGACAATAAGAACAATATTGAAAATCCCCCCCTTTTAATCCTTAAATGAAAAGTGGGTTTGAGCAAATCATCCTGCTTTCTAGGCTAAACCCGTTAAACCCATTTTTTAGTTCATGAACGGCTACCATACGTTGCTTTCACAGGGCAGCAGCAGATAAGAAAACCAGTCTGAGAGGAAAAAGAGTTTAAATAATACATAACAGCAGCAGAACATTAATTGGTTGGCAACAGATAACAGCCTACTGAGAGTGTAAAAGTAACTTTGACTTCTGAAGCTCTTTGTGCCTCAAAGCTGCTTATTAAAAAGTCCGCACACACACATGCACACGCACACACTTATGCAAGATGTGGGTATTTCTCATCTATTCTATCAACACCATAGGAAAGGGAGAAAAAAGGGAGTAATTAAATGTGTTGACTGTCACGCACTCTCTCTTAATTTTGACTTTGGTGGTAATGTATCTTCCTGTGTGATGCCAAAATGAGAAGAAAAAAAATAAGGAGGAGGAAAGAGAGGTTAGAGGCGGTAGTTCTCACCTGACATCCACCTCCCCTCCAACGTGCATCAGAAACGAGCCATCCGGCTGCTTCACTGACATTAGGAAATCTAACAGCTTTTCCCTGCAGAGGGTCAGCAGCCCAGGAGGAGAGAGTAGAAGAGGAGGAGGAGGTATAATGGGCACAGTGAAGGAGATAAGGTGAGAGAAAGAACAGAGGGGAGGCGGTGGAAGGGAAGTGGAACAGCTTAAGTATTGCAAATTTTATAAAGATCTCAAGTCAACACACAAATCAGGACCGTAAACCTTTTCCAGCTTCAGTTACGTGGATCTAAATGCAGAAAATGAAGAGTAAGAAGTTGTGTCAACACTACCTCCATATGCTATTATAATAAGCTACTGGTTAAACAACAAGATAAGTCTGTAATATTCTAGCCTGTAACCACTAAAACAATAGAAAACAAAAACATTATTATACTGAAAGAGATTAAAAGGCATACATTAATACATTATTTTCTAAAAAGCCATTGATTAAAGCTTTGAAATGTGAATATGGTTATCATTATGTTTAATGATCAATCTTCATTCACACTGCCTGTGCCTTCAGCGTATATGGATACCCTTGAAGTGACGTGTTTACAGTGTTGTGTTCTATTTTATCGATAGTACGTTACTCGGTTAGCTCGCTCATACAAAGTCACCATAACAAATTGCTGATCTTGGCACCCGATGCGATGTATGTATTTTTTTTTTTTGTGAGTCTTTGGGATATAAATAAGTTTTGCTGACAACTAAATGTGTCCTCTACTTTGAAGCTGCTGAGCTGTTTGGATTTTTCTAAAGACTGAAAGACTTTATCAGCTTGCAATCCCCTAAACCAGAGATCTTCAACAGAGGGTCCGGGACCTTTAGGGGGGCGTAAGAGATACTGCAGCAGGGCCCAAGGTTATTGTTTAATCATTTTCAAAAGTGAAAATGTCTAAAAATATACATAAACATGAGTCCAACATACTATTACCAAAGCAATCGGCCTATTATTAATTTATTTAAACATTGATGACAGGCTTCAGATATAATGAAGCTTAAGGATTCACTGTGCTACATGTATGTTAACATAATGTGTAATGTATCCTTTATTAACTATTTACTACTACTACTTATTAACATCCAAAACATAATTCATAAATATTGCCTACACATTTTTTTTTTAGGCCATTTATTATGCAACTTAATTTGATACATTACGTAGTAGGGGTTCTCTCTCTCTCTCTCTCTCTGCACACATCGGATACACCATACACCCAAGTAATAGAAACGTTTCCGTGCTTTTAATGTTGTGCTTTGTCACCTTGTTGTAGTATTAAGACAGTGGGGTGACCGAGGTTGTGTGACCATCACTGTACCTGTCAATAATATTATAGGCCTGTTGTGTGCCGATGATACAGAGGGCGTTGACAGCAGCGTAGGTAGGTGCGAGGTGGGCGTGCTGTCCTGGTCCCCCCGCAAAACCGCCTGCCGGGCTCTGACAGCGGGCCAGAAAGTGACACACACTGGAGAGAAGAACATAAAGTTATGACCAAGAAATTGTTGAATTGTACTTACACAGATAGACAGACACTATAACAACAGGTGAATACTAATACTGACATATCAAATGACCAAAAGAGAATGTAAAAGTGTGTCTTGCATATTTGATTACGGCATCTGCACTGATTATGCAACCAATGGAGTTGAAGATAAAAGCATTAAAACAGTGGTAGGCTGTAAAAACACGAGCCCATGCATTTTAAATGTGTGTTTTGAAGCACAATTTTTATCAGTGTAGTTTATACAAAAGTGGGTGAACACATAGGGAACAGCAAGCTTGTTCAATGAAATGTTGAAGAAAGACTTTCCCTACTTTTATACAGATAGACAACTGCTAAATAAATTATTATAAGCGCATCATTTTGGGAGCATACTGAATGGAAATGGAAATCATTGTGGCTTATTGTTTCAGTAATTCTCTCTTCTCTTTCACTAACCACAAATGGGGCTGCTCGGTTTCTATCAGAGCTGGTCCGGGACAGATTACACAACGTGTACTTAACTACGTATAAAGCTGGGTGATGCTCAACAAGATTCCACAAGATCTTTTCCTTTAAATTCTAAATCAAACGTACACGTCTTACTTGGAAAAACTTTTCTCACACCTTTTAAAACGCACAGTTTCTATCCACTCAATTGTTATAGCTATAATTCTGCCACTCAGGCTTGCAGAGCTTCAGCTGACAGTAAAGCGAGCACCACTGGCTTAGTTCCCTCTAGCTGACGTGGCACAGAGCACAGTTTCATTTCTTTCCAGCCTCTGTGCACCGAGCTGCTGCTCTCACAAATGTCCTCTTCATCCTCTGCCATGGAGTAAAATCACAAAACCGCGAGCATGCCGTGAGCAAACCGAGATGGAATGGAAAGCGACATTAACTTTGGCCAGCCAGTCCGGTTTCAATAATTACCATAGAACAATGTCCACTTGAGGGGTCAGATAAAAGCTTGTGCGTGTGTGTGTGTGTGCGCGTGTGCGGCCAGCCAGCTGGTGTGCTGGCACGCCTCACTGTAATAATTAGAGTGTGGGTTGCCAGCCTGGCATTTCTACTCGCTATTGGGGTTTGCTGGGTGTTACTTTCGACTGGCAGTAATTTAATCAAATGACATTTTGGTGGCAATAAAAGCAACACCGTTTGAACTTACTGCTGAATTAACACGTTTAAAACAAAACACAAAACACAACTGTTTGTTCTATTGTGTCTTATAGGTCCATGTGGTTAGGGCATTCATATTATATTACTTGAAATATATTTTTATGTTGTAAGACACAAACAAAAACTACTTGCAATTAGACTGTGTGTGTGGCTGCTGCAGTTAATTCTCAACATGTTTGCATTGCAGCAGCATTAACTCTACTTGAGTAATTATGAGAATGATGCAATGGTAATACATTTTTTCCTCTGTAGCAGTTTAGGAGAGAGAGAGAGAGAGAGCGAGAGAGACTCACTCTGAGGCAACAGCAGCAGGAATGGGCTCTTCTAGTAACTCCAGACTGTGAAGAATCCAGAAGCATAGCCACGGCCTGCTAGCATCCAGACACTACGCGCACATGGACACACAGCACGGGCATCAGATGACCAATTATAGAGATAAATGAGATAGTGGTATCAGTCAGTCGGAGGCAATGACGAGAGTAAACAGAGCTGGAGGAAAACGATGGAGCTGACAAACACAACAATAACACACCGTTTATTTTCAGTGGCCTGTAGATGCATAATGGTGATTGTGATGAAAAAAAAACAATGCAGTGATTTGATGGGTTATTTTGTACTGTTTTTAGAATATAATATCATGACTCAACTTCTAATTTCTGTTTCCAACATTGCTACAATGTTTGAACTGGACATATAAACACTGCAATCTAGTCCATCAAAAGGAAACACTAATATTATCAAGTCTGAGGTTGATACTTTCATGATACTGAACTGGGGGCTGTGTGGACAACAGATGCTTTTCTCTTTTTTTCTGGCAACAGTAGAGAACGTTAAGGCCCAAAAAAAAAAGGTGACCTGCCCGACCAAGAGCAGACAAGTTTTATTTATTTATTTTTTTGCAGTGGTATTTCTATTTAAAGCAGAGAGAGCCAATCATCCAGAGGCAGTGAGTGTTACTGTCCTTCTGTCCTGGCTATTACTGACACACAGGAACGAATGCAACCTCTGAGTGAACACCAGGGGATGTGTGTCATTTATGTGTATCATACACTTAAATGGCCATAAAAGATGTTTCAGCACGTGTTATACTGTACCTCATATGCATCAGATAAGTGACGTAAGCCCTTCTTGAGATACTGGTAGTGTTGTTCCCGCAACAACGTTGGCCTGAAGACCAAACACAGGACAGAAGATCAATTAGAAATGCGTAGCAGCTTGAAAGTAACAGAAAATGCCAAAACAGAAATCTGAGAGACAGTTAAGAGGTGGAAGTCACTCCCTTTTGTAGAAATGCTATCCTTGGCCACATCTGTTTTTGCTATTTTAATATCATGTGTAACCTCAAGTCCTAACGCAAAATGAACAGGGGTTTCATGTTTCAAACAATCAGTTGTCCACCAGGTAATCTCTCTGCTCGCTTCACACTCACGTTTAAGGCTTTTTATTGAAAGAGAGTCCAGGATTGTACCTGTATATAATATTTTTGAAAATGAAAAACACATTAAATAACTATACCACAAACTTGGAGAGAAACAGGCAATTGTATCAGCCTATCTTTGTTAATATACCTATATACTGTATTTTAAGGTAGTTCAGCACCTCGGCAGCCTAATTAGTGGCTCCTGTGCATTTTATTCCCAATGTTTTATTCACTTTCTATTAGCAGCAGAGTATTCTGGTCTGTCCTCATTAAGAAGGAAAAAAGAAAAAGGAACATAAAATCCAGGTAAACAAACGCATCGCTTTTATATTACTGAATCCTTGTTTTAGATATTGTTTGTGTTTCGTACATATTTTTTCGTGAATTTTGTGCCTTAGCATAAAGGACCGTCTGTGGGATGAAAACTGGAAAACTAGCTTGGCCTATTAATCCTGCCAGTCAAATGTGGCATTAATCCATGATATATGTCCCCCAGTTGGATTTCTGACTTCAATATTACTAAATTCCTGGCTACGCCCCCAAAACTAAATTAACAATAAAAGAAACATTCAACTTGGATGCATGTTCTTCCTTCCTTTGGACGCCTGAAATGCCCATGTGTTTAAGTAGGCTTTGATTTGACAGATGTGGGTGGTAAAATATAACATGTCAGCATCAACAACAACAAAAAAACACTTAAGTACATTTCTGCAACATTTATACAACTAAAATGATGCTAACATTATGTTAAGCAGGTCAGAATATAACCAAAGCCTGGATGCCTTTCTTTCATGTGAGATGAGTGCAATTAATCTGTAAAAAAAAAAAAACTTTCAAAATAACTTTAAGACAAAAGATGAAAACTAACCCTGTGTAGCGTTGAACCCAAAGTCCAGGCCAAACAGATGATCGTTGCTAAATATGTGACCTCTACTAATGACTACCGTTCCTTTTTCTTGTAATACATTTCCCCATTGGCTGCAAAGCGGGTGACATTCAGGTTCACACAGTTGTCATAGAAATGAGATGAGTCACCCATTAAGAGGAGCAAAGTATGTGGGCTGATCACACACCATATAGAAAACAGCTATCGTACATCCCCGTGCAGCCATCTCTACAGGCAAACAGCAGGTGTCTGTGATCAAAAACAGCCACAGCTAATGAGCAGTGCTCTTGGAAATGTCTCATAATGGCAGTAAATGTATTCATCATCATAAGGCCTTGATTGCAACCCGTTGGAAACCACCACATGACCTGTCTATACGTACATGGACCCTTTCCTTTCCCTCTTGTCGTGTACATGGAACTTTTGACGGCGCGCATCCATGGAGCGCCGGGAAAGACCCTGGAAACTTGACCCATTGAGGTCTGGGCTGTAGCCTTGCACGCATGTGTTTGGTCCCTTGTCTTGTGTGTGTCTGTCTGTGTGTGGGTTTGTGTGTTTCTGTTTCTGCATGTGTTGTTTTGTCCCCCTCCTTCCCAGCTTTCCTTTTGCTCTGATGTCATGCACACGTGAGCAATGATAAATAAATAAAATGAATCGACTCAAAATGATGACGTTTTTAATAAACTTTTTATCGTTTTTGAATCGGAGGAATTTTAATTGCCATTTGTGTGATTTAAAGGCTTACTCTGAACAGAACACATGTTGTGTGGCTGATAGTTAGATTTAGAAGTCGGAGAGACTAAATCTGTTCTGATTACGGATCATCTGCAGTCTGTTGTTTATTTACATCAGCAACAGATCGCATGTAGAGAATTTTGTTTTTTTTCCTACTCTGTCTTAATAAAAACTACTGGAGACTGTGTTGAAGCTTACATATGTGTCTGATAACATTTTATTAAATCAGCATCAGACAGGATGTAAGTGTTTCCTTACTCCTTGTTCAGCCTGAAGGCTGCAGGACTCGGCTGGAAACTGCTGCTGCCTGCTCTCACGTTCACTTTACAGGCGAGGCGCAGTTCATCTCGAACGAGCCTATTATCTGACCAATTTGTTACCTTGGGTTAAAAAAATAAATAAAAAAATGTTTTATTTCTAGAGAATGTCTTTTATATATACTGCATAAAGGCTTTTATGACATACTGAGTTGAGGCCAGGCCAATTTAGTGTCCCGATTTCACATTATCACAAATTTCTGAAGCAAAAGAAATAAAAAGCTACTGCATTTGTTTTATACAAGCATTAAAATCAATGCAGCAGACTGCATTTTAAACACTGAAATATTTGATTCATTTATGCTCAATATTGAGGATGTCAAATTGTTTGCCAGTCCCAAAAATAATCAGATCCTGCCGATTATTTTATAATGTATATATTCAATCACATTTTTGTTAACATTTTGTCGTCTTTTGAGAGTTGAGACAAATGTCAGAGAAGGAACTATAATGTCTGTAGGGCAGAATTTTTCAAAATGATTATTTCCTGGAATAGATTTTCTTGTCAGATCTCGGGTGGATGTCGGTAAGCACTAAGCATGTGTAACAGCATCAAAACCACTGATGTACTTGGACCTAATGGAACAGTACTGCAATTAGAGATTCTTCACTGGAATCATTTAGCTTGGGCACTTTAAGTCTAAAGTTTTATTACTGTAAAAAAAAAAACATGATGATTTTCCCCCTGAAAATTCTGTGTATAAAAGGAAAAACATGAGTCAGAGGAAAAAAACTAATATATCCAAACCCAACTAATGCCTGTGCTGCTTCCATTTGTTGGAACTTGTTATTTAAGAGATGGGTCGTTAGCTGTGGAAACACACCTTTTCTCTCTGGATACTTACTGTGGTAAGCTGTGTATTTGCTTGTAAATACTGATGACTTCTTCAATGCTGCGTTCCACTTTTTTCTAGTTAAAAACAAAAGACAGGAAAGAGGAGAGTGCAAACCATCATTGTGAGGATCAGCCTGTCATCAGCTGGTCATTACCATTAGGCAAATGCAGAGGTATGGTTTGTTTATATAGCAACATACTTAAAATGCAAAAATATGCAACACAATAGTAGAGCCCGACCGATAAAGGATTTTTAAGGTAGATATTGATACAAATATTTGGTGATTTAAAAATCCAATATGCCAATATATTTAATTAAAATCCAGAAACGCGTAGTTTGTAGTTATCTATGAGTCCTCATTACAATGTGATAATGCCGTTTAAACTTGTTAGTTTTATTGTCACAACAGAACAAAGGAACATCAACATATATTAAAGTTTTGATGAATAAAATGTATAAAAATACAAACTTAACATATGAAACTTAAAGTCCTTTGAACAAAAACACAATAACAAAAAGTGTTGCCAACAGAGACGTTGTAGAGCGCCATCTGGCAGACAAACTACGCAACGCCAAGACTCATAACATGGTTGAAGGGTGTTTCGTCCGTTTTTATTTTATTTTTTTATCAGAATAATTTATTTGTCATTATACATGATTCTGATAAATGAATATAAAAGAATCATTCATCAGCCATTATAAATGCCGATACCAATAGTGTGGAAAATGTCTAATATCGGCCCAGACGATATATCGTTTTTTGTTTGTTTTTTTAAGTTTCACAAAACATCTGAACCTTCTAAAGTTATATTTTGACTTGGCACACCACTTCTAACAGATCACCTAGAAATATTTGCAAATAAGCAAACGATAACAAGAGTTATGATGTAAAATTATTTAGAGTCCATTTGAAATAATCAATAATCAATTGGAAATACTGCTTGATAAAAGAGGCAATGCTTTACCACTAAAGAAATACCACCTAGATATGATATTTACAGTTGAACACATGTCTGTGCTCTCTGTTGGACAAACTATACAAGGAATGGATGAATGGATGCAAATTAGCTGTTGAGCTAAGCTCAGGACTTTAACATTGGTGCTTTATAAAATATCAACGACGACCATGCACTGCCCCCTATCAAATAAAATAGTTAAAAACAAAATCATACATGCCAATATGCTAATTTATCTGTGATTAGCCTATTGTGCCGATAATATCATCTCAGCAATTTAGTCTTGGGGGGCCTACAGCTGGAGGGGACCAGCTAAATTGAGGAAAGGTGGTCACATTTCTTTCAGAAGGTCTCTTATAATGAATTGCTACGGCCCTGAATGAATTTAACCACACGCAAACTGTAAGTCAAGACCATAAAATAGCAAATTGATATGGAGCTTTTCCTCCAAGTCTCGTTAACGGTCTTACACTAATGGGCTGCGTCGTACCAAGGCTTAACTGTTTAAGTTACTTAGCCATTAGCTAACTTAATTCATAAATACTTAATCTCATTAAGTTGAGTTAAAATGCTATAGCTACTTTAAAAAAAACAAAAACCTACCTACCTAGTCCTACCTAGCTAATGGACGAGAACCAGTTTCCAATCATTCTTCTAATCTATGGGCCGATTCATGGGTATAAAAATGAAGTGTGTGAGAGTGGAATTTCTGTCACACTTCTTGCAGACGCGCCTTCATCCTGAGAGGAGAGCTGCAGCTCAACCCCAGCGGCATTAGCATTAGCTACATTACCTAAAGAAGCTAATCTGTGGCTCCGCTCACCTGCTCCCGTGAAGTCACCGTTTCCACCCCGTCATCCGCAAACATTGCTGCGGAATGGCACTCATTAAAGCACCGCAAAGGCGTCGTAACATCGTCCATGATGATGATGATGATAGGCCCCGTTATGTGCGGTGACGCTGATAGTTTTGTTTTGATAGTTCGCTTAGTTTCAGCGCACTCCGCTCACTTCCTGCTGAGGTTGGAATGGGCGGAAACTGCGCGCATACCCGCTACGGCGTCTCCAAGGGAACAAACCTCTGTCTTTCACCGTAGTGCGAAAAACGGCACACAGACACACACAGCCTCTTGTAAAAGTGTTTGGCGTGAGTTTTCTGATAAAATATGAATTAACGAGTGAGTACATGACTATGTCTCTGTTTTATTTAATGTATATTCTTTCATTAATGGTATGCCACTGACGTCGAAAGAAGCAATGCCGACGCGCGTGTTATTTCTGCCCTTGGTCTACATTAAGTCAGATACAAACGAAACAAAAAAATACCGGAAGTTGTGTGATTTTGCCTTCAAAATAAACCCTCAAAACTTGTTATGGAATGGAATAAACCTTTCACATCAATACATATATTTTTTTATTTCAAAGAATTTGTTATGTTATTGTACATTATGCTTGTGTGGTGCTGTTTACTAAATAAATCCCACTAGTAGTTTGATCTGGTCATGTTAAAACAATTTCAATAAAGTACAGACATTAAGCATTCTATAAAAATCAGATATATGTAGGCTACAATAAGCAGATGTAGCTGTATCATACATGTGAGAAAAGAGGCATAGTCGAGTCATCATATTAATGAATAAAGTACCCTTTAACGTCTATACCAGCAGACAAGTAAATTACCAATTAGGCGTGCATTTAATCCACAGATGCAAATAACGTAAGGCCCATCTACAGAAAAGATGTGGTTGTGTGCATGATTTTCTCACACTTTTCATACTTTTAAACTTTTTTAAAGTGTAATATTATCATGATGATCATGATGTTATAAATAGCCTATATCTTGACAAAAAAAATCTTTACCAAATTTGCCAACAAAACATGTAATCATCTTTGTAGCACACAAATCATGTTCTCAATTAGGCTTTTATGTTGGAAAGTACCACCGGAAATGGCCTTTTCTCATTGAGTCTCGCCTTACAATGGTCCACCGCACCCACTGGAGGCTGGAAGCTGCCTGGGAAGCTGGAGCATCCCTGTTTTGTCACCCACCGACAGACCCAGCCTCAGTGAATAAAAAGAAGCATAGCCAAAGCCCCATGTTGACCATTTGAGCAGACATGGGATGCAGGTGGGGAGGGATCGGTCATTCATCGCTGAGTTAGCTGACTGGGGCTTTTTTCTTTAATTGAACACTACCAATACTATGGCTAAGCAGTACGATGTGCTCTTCCGACTCCTGCTCCTCGGAGATTCTGGGGTTGGGAAAACATGTTTGTTATGCAGATTCACGGACAACGAATTTCACCCGTCTCACATCTCCACCATCGGTAAGAGTCTGCACTGCCAGGAGTTCATTTCTTTCATCATTTGCAATAATTAACAATCAGATTCGTTTGCATGGTCTTTTTTTTAGCGTTTTCTGTTGATTTGCGCATCATCCTCTCTTTGTGGCCAATGGATTTTCTATTCAAATTCCACACATTAGATTTTATTAGATTATACTTTGTTTAGGTTTATTCATGGTATTAGAGTATTTACGTGGAATGAATAGTGTTAACTATCAAATCAGTGTAATTGCATTGGCTGGAGGAAGGGACAGGATCCAACACTTGGCAGCCATGCAGATGAGTTTATCAACTATCAGCACTTGGCACTGCTAGTGCAACCAAGTAACCTACCGTCACGTGCAGAGGTGTCACTGTATTTATTATACAAAGACTAAATCTTACTAAATAAAGCCCCTTTTTAAGGAACCCCTGACCCAGTCTCCATTCCCTAGAGTTGATTGACAGAATATTCTTCAGCAACTATTTTGATAATTGGTTAATTGATTAAGTTGTTTTTCAAGCAAAACATTTCAGGGTTTCAGCCTCTCATCAGTCACAGTAAACTGAATATATTTGGGTTTTTTTTGGACAAACATAGCAATTTAAAGGCATCAGCTTAGAATCTGTTTAAGTTAGACCAAATGATTAATCCCCCATAACAAGGAAAACAAATCCAGCTCCTTCATCTTTTAATTCAGGGTATTTAGAGCAAACTAGCAGCATCTCTTCATTCTGTTGGTCATGGATCTGCAACGTCCCTAAAGATGACAATTGCCTCAACAAAACTGAACCAGGCTCTTTATATAGGTAATATAGGCTGTACAGTATGTCTATAGCTCAATGTGATTCGAGCATGACAGGCACATTTCCATGCTTCACTTTGAGGTAAGGGAAATACGGATGTACAGTGTCCTGTGTATGCTGCGTTTCTTTCTCTTATCTCGTCTGCTGTAGCAACTGTGCCGCTGTTTGGGCGTGTGTTCAGATAGAGACGTCTTCTCCCAGTATGCTTCTTTTCTTAGTTTGTGGTATATGTTGTGACTTTGTTTGCAGTAATTGGCCATGATATAAGACAAAATTCAGAAATCCAAGAGGCTCATAAAGTCAGGAAATGATCCTCCTGGTTGTGATGGATATTGACTTTTAGTTAAAAAGAGAGATAATATGTTGTCTGAATAAGGTCAGTACAATAAATCATGAAGCTGGTAATCAGGCTGGGATTTGCAGACAGATGGTGCCTGAAAAGATTGGACAGAAATGACAGAGACAGTTCCACTATTTATTGTTTATCTTGACATAATCTATATATATATATTTTTTTAAATGGACCACTGGTGTGTTGGAAGCCTTAATGATGTTGGAGCTCTCAGTGAACTTCTGCATACACCCCACATTCACAGCATGCTCAAACTCAAGTGTTCCTCTTCACATTACACTTCATTTTAAAGCCTTAAATAGTTTTACCTTCTATAACCAGTAATAATATATGCTCACAAGGCTTACTAATACTACAGAATATGCTATTTTAAGTCCTGTACCTATAGTGCTCTACAGGACACCTCCTCCCTGTAGAGTCATGTTCATATAATTGCAAGCCCTTCTGATGTCTTTTACAAGAATGGTCCAGCGTGTCTGCATATAGTGATCTTTCTGTGCTTTTTTTTCAGTCTACCAAGTGTTTACAACCACAGCTGGATGCTTAGAACTCAGGCTTTTGTGTCAGTGCAGGCAGTGGACTCCAGATATATATATTGGACTGAATAGTCGGGGGCAACAGACTGTGTCTATAAGCCATCCTGGGAGGTTTTTCATGGGTATGAAATGATTCAAACGCCTCTCCTCCGACTAAACAAGCACATAAAAGTCCA
This sequence comes from Percina caprodes, assembly GCA_013375575.1. Lineage (NCBI taxonomy): Eukaryota > Metazoa > Chordata > Actinopteri > Perciformes > Percidae > Percina > Percina caprodes. Next base: position 74,469 of record JABXJD010000535.1, on the reverse strand, counting down.
AAGAGACAGAGAGATCAAAAGTGACCACCATCAGTGCTCTCCTGCAGAGGATCAATAAATAATTTCCCAACCTCCACGGTGACAGAGGCAGAGGGATATAAATTCTCTCCCATTCCACCCTCATGGGTAGCTCCATAATTCATCAGTTTCTGTTACAGTCCACTCACAAGGTTTTTGCTCTTAATTTAAAAAAAAAAAAAACATCCTGGGATCTCTCACTCACAGAAGGTTGTTTTCAACAAAGCACCTCAAGTTCTATATAAATATTAGAGACTAAAAAGCTTATATTTAGCATCTCCTGCAGTTATGCATAGAAAAAACATAAGACATTTATATACTGAGGATTCCCAGCAAACAGTGTGATTAATAGATGCAGATACCGTATGTGGACATGCATTACTCCTATGTGAGTTATTATTATGCACATTATGGTGCTGCTGTAACAAGCCTTTTTCTATTAGCGCTTTACACAAGATTCTGGTTTTCAGGGATTTGCTTCCTTGCAGCCTCAAGAACTCGGTTCATCATCAGGTGTTAGATCGTAATGAGGTCCGGGCTCTGTATAGGCCAGGCAAGTTCTTCCACACCAAACTCAGGAAAGCTTATATTTATGGACCTTGTGTTGTGCCCGGTGGCATTTAGTTTTTTTGGTATGCTACAACAGGCCAAAGGGAAATATTTACATAGATATAGCAAACAGCAGATATACTGTATATTTTAACCCTGTGGACTTGTCTGTTGTTTCTATAATCCTTCATAATGTATAAAGTACAGTCTGGGCTTTTATTCAGACTATTTACTAGAGTTTCCCACACATAAGAAAGACCACAAAACCACAGAGCAAGACCTGCATTCAAATCCAGAATTGTTGATCCACCAAGGCTTCTTGACGATACATCAGCAACTAAGAAATATAGATAACAATCAATACCACACCTGGCTATAGGATCAACAAAAGGATATTACTTGTTTCCCCCTTGGTTACAGCTCATTATAAAATGAAAGCTCCAATTTATAAATATCAGTCAAAATCAAACTAGTCCAGAGTTCTGTCCTGATCTCACCTGAAGACTAATTACACCATTACTCAACCAGGTATTGCATTTTATTTTAACAAGCCCCTCAGTTCCTCATAAGACTTCCATCTGGGCCCGAGAGCACATTTCTCTGGCAAAAAGAGCAGCTGTAGAGAAGATTTATTAATGCTATTCAGTCACACTGCTGAGTTTAATCTTCCTCACCGTTTCCTCCTGGCTGTCACAATACCTATAAAGAACGAGCCCAGTCCCTGCCCTATATCATAGCTCAATAAGCTGCTGTCCTCCTGGTGGTGATCCCAGTGGTGTTATGGTCACCGCCCGGTCAAACACTCAGCCAGCCGCTGCTTGACCAGCTCATTATTGTGACGGGCCGGGCATTAGGTCACAGCCACCGCAGATCTCATGAAGAGTTATTAAAGAAATCAGTGGTGATGTCATAGCCTTGACTTCTTCCTGGTAGGAAAAGGTTTGGTCTTACATCTGATATGGAAGTTATAGTCGTTTTGGGAAAACTCATCGAAATAGATTCATAACAAATTAAACAACTTTTCTTACAACTGATTTATTATTATTTTAATTTATTTTACTTTTTTTATTTATTTACTAACTTCATTTCATGACTGTCATATTGGACTAGTATACAACGTAAATAAATAAGGACCATGTCTACAGAACAGGATGTGTTTTACCGGTTGGACAGTATAAAATAAATAAAAATAACAGGACACAATTTTTATTACTTATCTCTGATTCGTTCCGTTTTGTTGTCTCTATCTAGTTCTTCACTTACACTGTCACTCTGTTGAAATATGCACACACGGTACAAATGGCACAGTAACTGGCCAATAAAACATGATCATTATAGAGTTTCAAGAGGGGTCTTAATCAAACACGACTAAGCCACACACCCAAAGGACGGGACGCAGCGCTCCACATAATAAACAAAATATTGCATACTTATTGCGACACATTGATACAGTATATTGTGATAACGCTATTGAGTCGATATACCTTGCACCCCTAAATCCGACCTACGGCCCTTTGCTGCGTGTCATCCCCCATCTCTCTCCCACCATTGCTGTCTATCCACTGTCACCACAAATAAAGGGAGAAGCCCTCCAAAAAACAATCTTAAAAAAAGAAAGCGGAAGATAACGGACATCCGGTGGAATTTTTGGCGGAAAAAGAGCAAACCCGGAAGTGGAATATCGTGGATACAGACAGGACATTGTAGTCCAAAATGAATATTTTGGAAAAGCAGATGTCAAAATGAAAAAGCAGATGATTATGATGATGTAGCCTTGAGCAGGGTTGAGGAGCAGGCTACAGGCTTTTTTTTTTTCTTTTTCAAACTTGTCTTTTCAAGTGACCTCCCCCCCGATCTAAATGTAAATGCTGTGTAACACTAGTCTGATATGAAATAAGCTGAAGATGGCGGAGTCATTATACAGGTTGTTAATTACAGATTGATAACTAATTTTGCAGCTAATGTGCTGTTGTCCCGCTGTCCCCTGAAGACAGTAACTGTTGGCAGTTGTGGTTGTTGGCTGTCCTCTGCTCATAATGATAGTCATGGATGACCCATTCCCCAGTGAATTTGTGTTAGTGCCAGAGCATCCATTCGTCCATCCATTAGTGAGCTTGTTGCCGTTACCTACAGCGCACTGACACGTGTCACAGCCTAATCCGTCTTGCATAGTCGAACACAGTCATCCCGGTAATTCGTCAAGTCAATTTTGGGTGTGTAGCCATTAGATTTTACATGGCTTTCACACTGCTGATTGTGAAAGACTGCCATGTTAAATTAACTGCCTGTCTCTCCCTGCACATTGTGCTTGTCTCTATTGATTCTCTAAAAAGAAAAGGGAAGTCTGTAGAATGATTTGTTTTGTTTTTTTACAAGGCGGTCTTTGTGGTTTAACATTTTCTGAAGCCATGACAGTCAAATTATTCTAAAAACTTGGCAGATGCTGAGACCTTCAGTCAGTGTTAGGTGTCAGGTTTGGTTTGTAGTGAAAGTTAAGTCAAAAGGACAGTTCACTGTTGAGTTTTGGTTACATTTAAAAGCCTGTAGTTTTGTTTGTTCCCTTGCAAACCCGTCTAACTGATTCCAGAGAGTGGCACTGGCACCATAACACTCAAGGCTGCTCTTGAATGCAACATTTCTGGCTGCAGAGCAAATGCGTGCACCTTCAAACTGATTTTAACTTGTCTGTGAAGTAATTTTGATTTATTTTTTTTAAGTTTCCAGATTCCAGTCCCTTGCTGTAGCCACCCACTGTACAGCTGGAGAATCCATTAGTCCGTGTCTGCATTTCATATTTAAAATCATTGCTGTTTGCAAGGATGACTGCTGACTGGCGCTTTATACAGTGCTAATACAGCTGAAGGAAGACAGCCTTTTCTTTTATTATCTCCTCTCTCCTCTCAAGCCTCAGGCAAAGTTAGCCACTGATTGTTATGCTGACCTTTCATTTAGTCTGAATGCTCTCTAGTCAAAGGCAAAGGCCCTCACACGACTTAAATGAGGCCTCACACTGTTGAGTCAATGAGCTCCAGCCTCCGGAGTCTTCCCTCAACTCCAGCTTGTTTTCAACAAACACACAGTCTATCAGCCAGGTCGTCTAGAGTACATCCGTCAGCTGTTTCTTTATGTTAATCTCTTAGAACACAAACTTGCTGCAATAAAAACCACAAACGGCAGTTCTTCCAGTTATGTGAATCGATTGGACTCAGTAGTTCTTTCTCAGAGTGTGATGCCGGCTGTGACACACAGGTGCTGAGTGTCAGGTTAATTGGGATGAACTGTTTAATTGATTTCTAAGGGATTAATGTGGTCTATAGATGCCTGTGGGATCGCTTGTCATCGACTTGGATGCATTAGTCTGAGGAGACATAAAGAATTCAGTAGAGGCAGAGTTAATGATTTAATTGGTAATAATCAGATTCCATACAGGATGTTTATTATTGCTATTGTTATAGTTATTAATTGTTGGTAGGCTACCATTTGAGACAATGACGTCATGTCATTGACATGGACAGATTATAAGACAATGGGCAAAGAAATGTTAAAGGCCCCCTCACCACATGCCACAGACAGAGCAGTGTTGCTTTCCCATCATTTTAATGGCACTTTAAAATTAAAATCACAACAAAACTTTTCAGTGAAATGTTGCTTTAAAGGTTCAGTGTGTAACGTGTTTAGTTGTTCATTATCAAAATCGGTGTTGCCCGTTCACGTACTTGTCCTTTTTCATGAATATTTACCACCACCATCAATTCCAAGTATTATTCATGTTTTTTTATTCTTCTGACCAGTGACAGCACCAAAATAAAAAGATTAAGAAGCATTGTGGTATTCCCGGTGTGATGAATGTACACTACACCATATATGTATATAGGCCACTTTATTGGTCCAGTGATGTGAGACTTATTGAGAAGGTTATGAAATCAAAGTAACCTGTAACACCTAATAAAAAGCATTAGGCCTACATATTAATAACACAAACTATCCTTTATTAGAGAAGGACAAGCATCAAAACAATGCAATCATTAATGTATTAGTCTCTGACCAGTCTGCCATTAATATCATCTGGGAATATGGACGACATGAAATAACATTTAGGCCATGATTTAATCAAGAAGTTAAATAAAATTTTTAAAATGCTCAAAAAATTGGACTCTAACATCCTGAAACGTAGCCTACTTGGTAGTACGATGTTGTATCCTGGATAGAGACTTAAAATGTTCAATTGTCTTTTTCCACTCTGACAAAATGCAACATTTCTGGGGAAGTAATCAACACACAGATTTACGTTGCCAGCACAAAATACCAACTATCAGCAACCTCTCGTCAAGTTTATGATTCTCTATTGTGGCTTTCAAAAAATGAACTCAGGGTGAGTCTTGATAGAAATAAAAAAAAAACAATTGGCCCTGTCTGGGATTTTTCTGTCTATAAACAATACCACACTCAGCCGTCAAATCATAGATCACTGAAGCGTGAGTGGCCCCCTCCCCATCTTAACTCTGCTTCTATCTCTTATCTCGTCCTCTGTGCTGCTACGCACCGCTCAGCTATCCGTTTTGCCCTTCTCCCTTATTTCACCTCCATTGAGATCGATGCAGTGGACTGAACCCAACGAGGACTCGGCTCGCTGGATCATTAGCCCAACAGGCTTTAATACGGGAATGATTTGGCTCTGGTTGCGTTAATGCTCTCAGTGATATTACAAAGCTGCAGCAGATACTGGTGAACCTCATTCTGTAAAAGACACACTGGGTTAATTGATTTCAGTCAATTATTGGGTGGAAAGTGCAAACGCCTCTGAGAAGATTCAGAACTTTAAGTCCAAGCACTGCACTCACAGGTTTGGAGGAATATCAAATATATTTAGAGCTGCTCTGTGAATGCAATACTTCCTAACCGTATCTTTTGTCTCTTACAGGAGTTGACTTCAAAATGAAGACACTAGTAATAGATGGTATCAAAGTACGGATACAGATATGGTAAGACAGTGGCATGGGGCTGCTGGACGGCCCCCTGTGCAGGAGATTAACAAAGTTATTAGATATTACACAACAGAGTTCTGATAGAGGGGGGTATTTTTCATATTATATGTTCCAATGGGGGACAGGGGGGACAGTCCCCCCCTCCGCGAACACACACACACACACACACACACACTTTTCAAAATCCCGTTTGTGTCCCCCCACTTTGAAATTTGTTTGATAATATTTCATTTTTACGTCTAGGTGATTGGCCCCTATTTTAAAGCTTTGACTTTTTGATACTATTGACCGTGCGTTACATTCAAGCCATTGCCAAATGAGTTGCTACAAAGCTGATTAAGACTATTACCTCCACACAACTCTCTCTGTATGTCTCAGTATGGCTATATTCAGAAGATTGTGGCATCCAGTGACTTTCCCTGCGCAGCAACTCAAGTGAAGATAATGATCAGCTCAGAAGAGTCTATCAATGTTTTTTTTTCAATCCTCCGTGTCCTCCTTGGCTTTTAGCAACTGCGTGGAGGAGGGGGGGGCGGTGAGCGATCACGTAAGGCCTTTATAATGTGGACGCGCCAACAGTTTTGTTGTCATTACTTAGAATTCCTTATGGGAGTGGCAGAAACTATGCACTATAGCTTTAAATAATTAAGAAAGGAAGACATATTTTTCTATTACATGGTTTAGTACTGTTCTTTCTAGAAGAATTTATTATTGTGAGAAAAAAATTGTTTTGGCTGAGGACCCCCAGACCCCCTATTTTGTGTCCCGCCCACTTTTCAAGCCATGTTCAGGGCATGACACTGAGGTCTTGTCCTTTCTATTTTCTTCTGTGTGTTTGTCAAGTTTTACAATGACAAACTTCAAAACTGACAAAATTGAGAGTATTTTGTAAACTGATCCAAGCAGTTTTAGACTCAATGTGTTTACATTTGACTTTTTAGGCCAATTAAATAAGAGTACTTTTACGCAGGAGGAATACTTGGTGATATTGAACATGCTCACACTGACAATGCTTACATTTCAATGTTTAGCAGGTAAGATTTTACCAGGTTTACCATTTTAGTTTAGCCTGTTAGCATGCTTACATTTGCTAATCCAAACTAAAACAAAGTACAGCTGAGGCCGATGGAATGTCATTAGTTTTGCAGGTTTTTGGTCATGAGCCAAAGCATTGGACACATTTAAATTTGACCTGATGGTGGTGTTAGATAAAAAGTCTGGGGGTCATCAAAGTAATTCAATTTTATTAATAGGGATCTTGAATATATGTAGCATATTTCACAGTAATCCATCCAATAGGTAGATATTTTGGTCTGGGCCAAAGACGGCAATGCCATCCCAACCCAGCTTAAAAACAACACTTTTTCCTATTTCATGAACAATTTATATTTTAGATATATAGTTTACATTGGACGATGACAATAATAATACATATTTGCATTTAGGTATAATAGTCTTTCTATTCAATCCTGGCTACTGCTACTACTCATGTTTTCATATTATAATCTCAGAAATGGATCTGTGTATTTTCATGTTCATATATGCTTGTTTTCTTTCCAGGGACACTGCAGGCCAAGAAAGATACCAGACCATCACAAAGCAGTACTACAGACGAGCACAGGTAGTCAACCTCAACTCTCCTCCATTAACTCTGCTGCTGCTAGTGATTTTCAGCAGTGGAGCCAAAGGTGGTAATGTTATCTTGATGAAAATAATATATAATTGAGTAGTATATTCATTGAATTTAAATTCATAATATATTTTTTAATAAGCTACACAAAACAGTAGAAACGAGAGGATCCATTGCATGTTAAATAGTGGTAGGCGACCCCCTCCAGGCTTACAGAAATAGTTGAACCCTACTGCTCAGTAGGACACTCACACATTCAAACTGGAGAAGTGGCCAAATGGCGTGTTGTCGATATGTGAAAAATCAACCCATTGTTAACACGTTGTTTACGTGTTGTTTATGTGTTGTTTATGTGTTGTTTACTCGTGAGAGTTTGGCTTTCCATACATTTCAAGCATTGACTTGAATGGACGTGGTTGCTTGCGTGGGACGCAGCACAGACACTCCCTGTGGAAAATCAGGGTATTAATATAACTACTGAGTAGCATAACAAATTTAAATCATGTGTATCTCTGAAATTTAATTTGTTACAGCTGCAGGATGATAATGCCTCATACTTCACACTCCAGGTGCTTTGATGAACCATTTAGGTGCTTTTAAGGGGATCTTTAAAGGATGTAGCTCTCCATGGCCAAACACAACCACCACTACTCTGACATTGTTGCATATGAATTTTGCCTTTGCTGCTGGCTGTTAAAGAGGTTAAACTGGATGGAATTGAATTGTCCATTTACCAGAAACTGGCAATGTAATTGTGTCCTGTTCCTGTTCTGTTTTGTGTTCCAGACAGTGGCTTACAATTTGAAATGGTGTTCTGGTTTCTCTGCAGGAATAATATTAATGTTTTCAAATATATCGATTTTAAAATGCTGCTTTAAAGCATTAAAAAGTCCAGAACATTTTTTTTTTAAGCATGCACTGGTTCTCATCTGTTTTTTGTTTGTTTGTTTTTTTGATTTTGCTCCTCAGGGAATCTTCCTGGTGTATGATATCACAAGTGAGCGATCCTTCCAACACATCATGAAGTGGGCCAGTGATGTGGATGAGGTGAGTCACAGAGATTGGGGATTTAAGATCAACAGGCATTTTTTTCCCCCTCGCATTGTAGAAAAGGGCAAAACTGACACGACTGCTTACTTTGTGCAGAAGCCTTGGGTTGAGAAAGAACAGATGTCTGACATTGTGTGATAAAAACCAAATGCTTTGGCCAGACGGATGCTGCTTTTCTGTTTAATTATGTTCCATCTTGTTGTCATCATATTTTGAAATGTGTAGTCAAAGATATTAGAAGGAGAACATCTTTGCTGTCCCATTTTTCTATCGACTTTGAGTCTTCACAAAGCAATCTCATCTGCCCTGCTTCTCCCTGTCGTTTCCCAGATGATTTTATTCTATTAATGAAGTCAGGATGGACCTAATTTCCTCTATGGGTCCGTCAAAATATACACACTATTGATCTTGGCATGCTTCTCACTTACTTTTAATCTAAGTCTCATTTCCTGAATGCATGTGTTTTCTTCCCGCTGTATTCTCTTGACATTTGAAATCTCTCTCTTCCTATCTCTTTAATTTTTTTTTTTTATACCTCCTCCACATATGTAAATATCCCTTGTTTCCTTTTTATTCACATAACAAACCCCTGCAGTATGCTCCTGAGAAGGTCCGGAAGATCCTTGTAGGGAACAAGTCAGATGATGTGGACAAGAGGCAGGTGGCCACAGAGCAAGGCATCAAGGTGGGTCTGTGTTGTAACTACAGTATTTCACAATGGATTATTACACCTTTGCCTTAGAAAATAATGTTCTAATACACATTACTATGATGCAGGTTTTCTTTGAGTTATGTTTGGGTTCTGTAAGAAATTAGGCTTAAAGTTCAACAAAATCCTATTAAGTTAGATGAGAAGATTGATACCACTTTCATGCTTGCAATAATTATGGAACTGAAGCCAGGAGGCAGTTAGGTTAGCTTACTTAAAGACTTGAAACAAAAGGAAACCGCTAGTTCAAAATTATGCCCTCCAACTTCACCCTTAAAGCTCAATAATTAACATATCTTGTTTGTTTAATCTGCACATTTTTTTGTTTTGTTTTTTGTTTTGTTTTTACAAAACTCAGGTGTGTAACTGCCCCTGACTGTTGTTAGACACAACTTGTTAATTAGTGAGCTTTAGGGGTACTTTTTTTTTTTGGAGAGCATCAGCTATTCCCCTGCTTTATGTCTTTATGCTAAACTATTGCCTCCTCCCAGCTTTAACTCTACAATTATTGCACATGAGAGTGGTTTCGATCTACTCTTGGCAATAAAGCAAATACGCTTATTTCCCAAAATGTTAACTGTCCCTTTACAGAGGTACAGAGACAAACATTTATATTCCTTCTTAGGTTCTGGGAGAAACATTTTTGGCTCCAAGTTCCCCAAAAGGGGGGCTCTTTGTGCTTGGTGTGGGTATTGGTATAAGAACTTGCGGTGTAGTTTCAGTCATCCCTGACACACCCAGCTGACCTCAGACAAACAATGACTTCTTGTCCTGTTGCCTTACATTGCCTCACATTTTCCAATTAAAATATGACAGCCAGCAGATTACAATGCACCTGTGTAAAAGTAAATAATGTTCTCGGAGTCCATTTTCCAAACGACTACTTTTTCAGGAAAGTAAAAATGTGTCACCGTTATCTGTCCTCTAGCTGGCCAAGGCTTACGGAATGGACTTCTTTGAGACAAGTGCCTTCACCAATCAAAACATAGCAGAGGTGAGTTTATCTGAACTGAATGACCATATATTTAATAACCATATACAGAGAAATAACACAGTCAAAGAGAGACATAATTAAAACATATTCTATTTTGAGCCACATAGTCAAAGGACTTAGGCCCCAGTGAGAATCGAACTCACGGCCCCTGGTTTACAAGACCAGTGCTCTAACCACTGAGGTATGAGGCCGTACTATATTCTAGCAATGACTATGCATCCTAACTATCTAACCTTTTTTCCTTCCAAGACTTTTACACGATTGGCTGAACAGGTGCTTGCAGCCAATAAAAAGGACCTGGATCTTCTCCGAATGTCCACTAATGACGAGATTAATCTTGCTGCTCTGGAGGAAGAGGAAGGACTCTGTGACGGTGCGGCAGGCGACCAAGGCAAAGGCTGCTGGTGTTAAAGTAACAATTTAAATGACATAGTCTGTTATCACCAGAAACTTTGCACACTCTGGGCAACATGTTTCTCTGTTTGTCCTTAGTTGAAACACAGAGGAACACTGAGCTGCAATTTTGAAATCAGCCATGTTCCTCTGATTCACAAGATCAATGCCAAAAATGCTAATGAGCCATTTCAGAGCAGTTTCATGGACAAAGGTGGAAACATTTTGCCACACAGTGCCAAGTGTGTGGTGGATTAACCAACTGAAGGTCCAAATGTCAAGGTTTGACTCAGTGGGACAGCATGTTCATTGTCTAAAGCACTGATTCTTGTTCAGTTCAGTGTGTCTTCTATTTCAACAAATGCAAACCCCTGTCCACTACAAATTCTGCGATTGACATACAGTTGAAAAGACTAAACACAAAAATTCAAGATTTATTCATCTTTTCTTACAGACTTTGTACAGTGTCCTGATGTAAAGGATGGGGAATGACTTGGAATTGTCCATCGCTGACTTGAAGCCTTTCACAATGTTGTATTTCATATTATTTTTCCTAAGCGCTGTCTCTGATATTGATTATAGGGCTGGGTGCCTAGCAAATCAACAATGTGATTGATTACATTTGGCCTACATCCACCCCTTTAGTGTTTTCCTTTATATGGGTATTTTAGCACTCCTGGACCCATAGCCTTTCTGTCATTGAATGCATTAGATATAGTGTGGGAATTTGACCACAAGAGGGTGCTACATGCATTGTGAAAACACACACACACACACACACACACACACACACACACACACACACACACACACACACACACTGAAAAGATGTTCAGTATTAAATTGTGCTAGTTCACTATATTTTATTATGTTAAAATTATGTTATTATTGCACTTGCAATGACTACCTTTGATACCATGGGATTCTAAATATATGCAGCCATTACATTGTTTTTTCTTTTAATTTTCATGCAAATATTGGCTCTATAGAACATTATGCAGCTTGTAATATCATCCGCATTTGATATTTCCACACATACAGCCTGATCATTTACAGTCAAGTACACCAGTATAAGTTGGTAACTGAGGGAAACATTGAGAGCAAAATAATTCTATTTCCCTGTAGCAGAAATCAAGATATTTTTTTTTCTCCATTTTATAGTCTTTGTTTATAACGGAAAATACTATATAGATGGTTTGATAACTGCCCATTGCATTGTACATACCATGTTTTTCAAAGCATTGTAAATTGGTAATCATGAGGCTACGCCATTGTTTTAACGTGTTACCATTAGAGGGCTGTATAACCAAGTCCACAGTGATATTCTAGATGGTCTGAAATATTCCCTCTATGATGATAATAATTTCTTGGTCATTCTGTCCTTTTTCTCACTGTTTTGTACAGAGTCCAGTGGCAATGCCATTTCTTTTTTTCCCCCTCAGACTAAACAGGGACAAGCAAGAGTTTTGCATGCGATCCACTCTTCTTTCCTTTCTTTTATTGCAACTTCAATGAAGTTAATAATCAATGACCGTAAGACAAAGTATAGCATTTGACCAGAGTTGCCTGTTTGTGACTTGAACAGAATGGCCCATCATTGGACGAACTTTGGCTACATTTTTTTGCAACTTAGTAATACTAAATGCTACTCAAAACAATTGTTAATCTGTGCACTGTGTGAAATGGCAGCATGTTGTACTGAATGATGTTATGGACTAAGCTCTAGATACACAATGGGTTGTTTTCGAGAACAATTTTTTTTTTTCTTTCTTTAAGACTACTTCAACTTGTATTTGTGGAAATATATTACATGCAAAATGTAAAATGCAACATGTTATTCTTGGAGAGCAGATGTCACATGTTTATGAGTAAATACTTGCAGATATATGACTCGGTGCTAGCCTGTCTTCTTGGTTATATTGAGACGCGGGGATCCCTTGATATGAGACGTGGACACAGTACATACTGTAGCACTGTGTTAGAGTAACAAGTACTGAATGTCCCAGGAGAATATGATCCTAGCTATAACACAAAGAAACACACACAAAACACTGGACTGTAAAGGCCTATTGTGCACATCCTCCTGATTTATACATTAAATCATGAATCACAATTTATTATTTAGTATGATGTATATGAAATATTTCAGATGTTATTTGACATTTTCAAATAATGGTACGTTAAGGTATGAGTTACTGATGGTATGCACATTTACAGGAGGATTTTAATTCATATAAGAAACCAGGCAGGCAAGAGAACATGAATACTTCTCTTGCAGGTAGCTTATTCTGCATTCATCCCTTTAAAAAGGGGGACAAGACGTGATGCATTTTGCAATTTGATAGCAAATTAGGACTGAGTAATGGCTGAAGCCAATATCTGGATATTATTAAGAATATTTTTAAGATACTGATATACAGAGGTGGGCAATATGGGGGTAAGGTTTGGTAATCTTCAATCACAATAATGGTATGTCTATTTTTTTGTGCTTGGTATAGATGTTATTCAAACATACTTTCTAGTCCAAAGCCAGATCTCTTGTCCACTGTTTGACCTCAAACAAAGAGTCACACAATTGTGATAGGTCTTTTAAAGAATGCCCCTGCATGATAAAGACCTAGTATGCAATTCTTCAGTTGTGACAGACACACTTCTAAAATTGATTAGAATGATGAATTTTTATTGGCTCATAGTATTTATCACTATATCATATGAATAAATATCATGTCAGGCAACTGTATGCCAAATCACAAAGGTTGTACTTACAGAAAGTGGATATTAGGAACGTTTATGCTACTTCCTAATTTGACCACAAGATGACAGATTCACTCTGTTATCTTTTTTTGTATCCAAGCCCACTTTTAGAATGAAAAGTATCATGGTGAAAGAATTATTAATCACCTCCAGTGTTATATATATATATATATATATATATATATATATATATATATATATATATATATATAAACAACAATAAACAGAACTGCTAGCACAGAATCATGTAATTGCCATCTGGTGGTCACTTTTAAGTATAGACAGTTTTAGCACCCTACAATCCTTTACACATTCATTTAGTGTACACAGAAAAATGGTTGTAATATAAATTGTCATGAGTTGTCAGTGATGGTCTTCTCAGTGAGATTACGGGAAGAAAAGCTGCAAAGTTTTTGTTCATCACCTCATCTGAGATGTTAATGTTGTGAACTCATTAAAGGCTCTTTGGGTGAAATTAGCATAACGATTAATATGCATGCGGAACTGTTGTCTGCTTGACAGATATGACAGCTCAGTATCTCTCACACGGCTGAGTGACACACAGACACACGTACAGAATAACAAGTTAACTTGCGCGCTGACACATAGCACCCACGCACACACACACACACACACACACACATATATGTACACAAAGATTGTGCTCAGTCTTGTTATGAGCAGAAGCCCATCATCATCATCATTTTCCGCAACACAATCCTACACCACATTACTCCAGGTCTTGCAGCTGTCTAACATTCGGCCATATGGTGTGTGTGTGTGTGTGTGTGTGTGTGTGTGTGTGTGTGTTTGTAAATGACCTGAATGTTTGGGAGTCGAGGTGATAAAACTATCTGTGCGTGGGAAAGTGAGCAAGAAGGAGAAAGACAGACAAGCACTCTGATAAGGACAGGTAGAAAACAGAGAGGACAGTCCATTTATGTTCACACAAGAGAGAGAGAGAAGAATTCCCTTGACCTAAACACCATACAAGCTTTGATTTGTACAGTTCTATGAACATTGAGGTCCCCTGGCCAGCTGGCAACACAAAATAAGAAGAAATACCTGTGACTGCGAACGTAAATCCCTTTTGTAAAAGTAACCTTGAGGGACTAATGATCATTAATGTTGATGACTGATGTCTATTTAACAAACATTAATTGTAAGCACATTCACAGTAAGTCACACATGAAATAATTTTAGCATATTACTAGTCTGCAGAGTAGCATGCTACTGACTATATTTGACCCTTACCATCCCGCTATTGTTACAGCTATATGTCGACTAATCAATTGCTCATCGCCTTCCAGGCAGATAACCTTGCCCCTGACCCTGAACATAACCATTGCTGCACTGCCTGGAAGGAGATGTTGGGGGCAAAAAACACCAAACACCAGTCAATTGGCCCCTTCTGTAGAGCTGGATACATTTACCCCATGAAGTTTGTTTGTGGGGGAAAAGAAAAAGTTTCCCTACTTCTAAAACATAAAAGGAAAATTCCAGTTTTACTTTTCCTCTCTATGTCCTCTGTTGATGCTAACTTCTAACAATTAACTTCTGAGCAGCTGTGGCTCATTGGTAGAGTGGTCGCTTGCCAATCTGAAGGTTGGTGGTTGAATCCCTTGCTCTGCAGTCCCATTGTCCTTGGGCAAGACACTGAACCCCAAGTTGCCCCCGATGCTGCGCCATTGGTGTGTAAATGTACGGTTTGTACCTGTCCTATGTAAAAGCACTTTGACTAGTTGTTGAGACTAGAAAAGCACTATATAAGAACAGTCCATTCAACTAGACTTTTAAAGTGTCATTTTCTTTTTGATCACTTGGGGGCAGAAGAACTTCACAACAATCTGTAAAAATCCCTAACTCTAACAACGGATTGGCTTAGATAGTTGTTGTGGTAATATGACTCATTTGGAGTCATATTTTGTACGTTCAGTTTCTGCATTTCTTTTTAGCTTTTGGTCTCCATAAACTCTGCATCTTAGTAGCATTGAGATGCTTGCTTTCTTCATTAATAAGGTGCTAACTTTGTCTGGTGGACGGGTAGTGTACTGTCAGTTTACCTATGGGTTTCTTTGCTGAGAACACCTGACCACTACCGGACGCAGAGTGGAATTGGAAGCCAAAACCAAATAGCTAAAAGAGACTAAAAAGGCTCTATAGACCTGAAGAGGGCTGCAGAGATGATGTTTCACAGTGCACATAAAATCATGACATCAATCTATTCTGTCTTCATAAGATTGTTTTCTAGTGATCATGATTTGACAAATAATTCTGTCATCTCAATTGTTTTACAGGCCATTTTGCACTTGTTCATGAACACATCTTTTGTGAAGATGAATAATTGTGCTGTGTCAAGATAGCATTATCTGTGACCACAGGAAAACAAAACATGAGAAATAATAACAAACTAGTATAATGAATATGTAGCCTATAATTTGCTAGCCAGCTGAATGACATCTCAACACAAGATTAGTCAAATGTATAACTTGCAAAAAATGCTCAGTGCCCAGTTGTAACCCAAAAAAATTAAACTCTGAATGAACTTAGAGACCACATAATGCATTTAGAGTCACAATCAGCACAATCAAGTGTTCACACTCACTATTACCCACTAAGTAACGACTTCACGTGAAGGCTAGCAGAGTCCTTCCACTTACCCAGTTCTAATCCTGAAATACCAGCCCGGGAGCTTTAATTAACTGCTGTAGCATTCTGCCAAACCAGATCCTGACACCCTCCCCTCCGCTCTGCACTTCCCAGTATTCTCGCCAATGCCTCCATTGCAAATGGAGCTGTAGCTTCATGTTCACATTGAGCCAGAAAATCAGTGGAGAAAATAGACTCTAAATCACACATTCAGATGTAGCAGTGTAGGTGGAAGGTTTCTTGGACAGCCAGATCTTACATTGAATCATTTTGTACTCCATCTTCTCATGCCACTTGTGGTTGCACTGTGCTTTTTAAAAGCTACCTGTGTTCTCATGAGCCACCTCCATCTATCCTCCTTAACAATATCTAAAAAACAAACTGAGTGGGAAGAGCTGGAAACATCTCCCTCCAAAAAAACAACAGCAACACAGCTTTTGAGCATATTCTAAAATCATTGTTTTGGTTGTATGGCCTTTCGAACATCTAATTCTATGATAACCAACGCTACACAATTTCTATCAGCTAATGAAGATGTCCTATGATTTAAAATCTACAGAACAGCTTTGAATGTGACTTGAGCTGTGATTTTTTTGTCGAAAGCAACCATGTTTGCATGACTCAAGCATGTGTTCATCTACTTTTAGTCACTGCCAAGGAAGACACGGGGCTTATCCGAAGCATTGTGAATTCTGTTTTTGTTGGTGAATCACTTGCTCAACAACTTGTCACACAGATCAAGCTTTAATCCTGCCTCCTTCCTTTCAATCGCATTAGAAACACTGAGCATGTGCGTGTTTCAGCATTTGAACGCTTTCTAATAGTGCCATCATCCCAGAAGCTGGAGCTGGGCCCAAACAGCAGGGGGCGAACATATACTGACATGCAAGGAGATTGATGGAGATTCACATCTGACTTGGATAGTACCTTCTCTTTTCTGGTATCTATTTTTTCAACCTCAGCCCCCAAATCCCATCATAGTGTGTCCATATCCAAGCCAACCATTGGCTCGCCTTTTCCCCTCCCATCTACACACATGAAGTTGAGAATCCAAACAGAGTCTCCTCAGGACAACCACTGCTATTTCTGTTTAGGAAATGTACAATGAGTGTGTACACGTGTGTGTGTGTGTGTGTGTGTGTGTGTGTGTGTGTGTGTGTGTGTGTGGGGGGTAGTGCAACTGAAAGGCAGCAGCAAAGTGTGTGTTCGTACATACCCTTACGTGCATGCTTACACGAGGTCCAACTGCAATGCACTTGTTCTTCTGCAGGGTGCTGTGATGTCATCCTCCCACCTCTCCACTGTGTTTTCACACCAGTGTGAGTCACACCGCTCCAGTTTTCTTCGTGGGGAGTGTGTGTGTGTGTGTGTGTGTGTGTGTGTGTGTGTGTGTGTGTGTGTGTGTGTGTGTGTGTGTGCATTGAGTGCCAATTGGGGGGTATTTTGAACTTGAATTCTGTTTATGCCTCTGCTTTTCCAAAGATATAAAAGAGTTCTCTGTAAGTTCCTGCACTCAAAGGGAGGCAAGGATCACAGTGCCGTGCAGGTTTTGACAGACAGCTCGCATGATAATCCTCTGAGAAACCACCCTTCCTCTGTAGCACTTGCAGAGATGAAGAACAATATATAAATACTAGGCTTATACTTGTATATTTTATCTCTAGCAGTGCAATTTTGGGTAGTATATACGTCTCTTAATAAGTAGGCTACTATACGTATTTGGTATGGAGTTTGCCTGGAGCATTAACAATGATAATTTCAATTCTCATGAGCTAGACTTGTCTGAAAACTGAAACGCGAAGAACTGTGAAAAAAAGAGTTTGACAAAGTTGCTTGTGTTGCAAAAGAAACTATCCAGCTACATTAAATGAACAAGAAAACTAATAACAAAACTGTTATTTGCATATTATGCTACTATTACCCTCTGCCAGACTCAAAGTGAGGGTGATAGAGGTACAAGATGAGAGCCTGTGTCTCTATTTTGCTTTTATTTCTTCCTTTAATTCAATAGATTCAATATCTTTCTGCCGTACAATTGAAGCTGCACCCAAAAAATATACACCCAGTAAATAATTCATTATTTACCCTTACTTAGTCTTGTCTTTGCTGTGTTTTTTTAAGCAACTTCAACTTTGTGGACAAACCTTTAAGGCATGTCCAAATAAAAGTGATTGCTTTGGGCTTGTGATAAAGTGGATTATTTGTCTAGCTTTAACCGCTTAAAACCAAGTACATATGAGCCATATGCCCCTGCTTCAGACTCTAACACATACACTGGAAAAACATACATAGCTGTTATGATAATATGCCAGCACTACAGAAGAATATTAGGGCCACATGTGAAAAATGTTTTTGAGTTCCGAGTTTGAAGTCAGAAATCTGACCTTATTCAAAGAATTCTGACTTTTCTGAGGCTACATTTACATTGCTACATTTTTGTTTAAAACAAATATCTTTTGCTACGTTTCCACCTCGCATTCACGCAGCTCTGGCGTTTCAGAGCCTCTAAACTGGAGAAATTTGACACCGACACTGACGCCATCAGCAATGACGTCTCGTTCTCTGAGTCAACGCTACTAATGTCACCATGGTAACTACCAGCAACGGGTGCAGTATACATGCTGCCTCCTGTTTACCCCAGCACGCACATGCCCAGAATACGAGAATGTTCATGAGATATGCGGTTTGGGCGTGATAGTTTTAACGGGGATTAGTTCTTCTACTGTAGCTAAAAACACTTGTGTGCACGGAGATCACTTTTGATTCAAAACTCTTCTTAAAAACCATAATGTAGCAATGTCTCAGAATTCTGATTTTGAACTCAGAATTCTGATTTTGAACTCAGAATTCTGATTTTGAACTCAGAATTCTGATTTTGAACTCAGAATTCTGACTTGTTTCTCAGAACACAAATACATTTTTCACATGTGGCCCTAATCTTCTTCCGTACAACCCCAACCAATCATCTGTCCATTCTCTAAAGTGCTTGTCCTGGTTAAGGTCATGATATCAACATGATAAATAATGTCCTTTCCATCAGCCTCAGCTGTACTTTGTGTGTGGTCCTAATAAGCAAGTGTTAGCATGCTCACGCTCTCAACTAAGATGGTGTACATGGTAAACATTACCTGCTAAACTAGTTAGCATGTTAACATTGGGATTGTGAGTATGGTAGCATGCTGAAGTTAGCATTTAGCTCAAAGCACAGCTGTACCTGAGTTCAGCCAGGTGTTAATTGGTCTGTGACGGGTCTCTTTCTTGAGTCAGGTTGTTGTAACCATTGTCTTACACCCAGGACCATCTCCATTTTTTCCACACAGAGTTGCTCTTGGTAACTGTGTATGACTTATAAACAATAAGCAAATAAAGAAACACTTCAACCAGCAAAAAAAAAAAAAGCTGTTCTCCTCATGTCTGTCCTAAAATATTTGCCAATCATTCAGCCTGGTGAATTAATCCCACCAGTTTACTCTCTCAATAACAATGTGCAAAAAACCACTAATTGGACACACACTCCAATCGAGACACAATGGTCTCCACTTATGAGAAAAGAGCGCATCAAATTCTATCTATTTTAGGAGCACACTGTCTGCATAATGCCCCTTAGTAATGAGGACAAAAGAGCCAGTGTGTGTGAAAACAACTTGTCGCCGTTCTTCATGTCAATCTCTATTAGTGTAGGAGCGCCGCTTGAGTGGAAGTTTGTAAATGGGGCCCATTCTTTTCATTCCTCTGCTTCGAGGGGCAACAGAGACAGGAATTCCACCACTCTCCCTTTCTGGGTTACTGTGGTCATGTATCCTATAGGGGGCCGCCCCATGTCTGACTTCACAACTTGACATCTTAATATATCTCAGACAGCCACCATCAGATATGATAGCACAACGTTTGATGCTGTGATCTAAAGGGAATGGTGTAAAAGAGTAGGGGTCAAAGACTGAGCTTTCAAAACTCCCTCATTAAGATGTCTTCTTTCACCACACATCAGTCTATCATACCGCCAAGAGAGAACAAGAACGATAATAGTGAAGGAAGTAAAGGCCAAGATGCTGCAAGTGCAAAGACAAGCTCCGGAAACTCCAATGCTACCAAGTGGGAACGGCAACATTTGATGTTGTTTTATACCACATCCATACTACAAAACTAAACCTAAGCATGCTTTAGTATGTAATGTGTTCATTTTAGAAAATTATATTCAATACAATATCTATATTCAATAAAAAAAAAAAAATCAGTAGAAAAAACATTTGATACTTGAGTGTAATGTTGAGGAACATTGTTGCCCCACAATGCAAAGCATAAAGGGAATGGAGGAGCTACACACAGTATCAAAACATTAAAAACAATTTGGTGAACAGCTCCAGGAAGATTTTGGGGAAAAAAAACAAAGAAATAAACAACAAAGAAATAAGCATTACATCCTTGGGGGAACATTTAGATTGGTCTTTTTTAATGATTAATTGGCCGTGTTATTCGAAAAGTCACAGTTGCATTGATGTCCATCAGGACACCACTGTATAAATTCCAAAACAGAAAAGTACTATGCTGATTTTTGTTTACTAATGGAAAAAACTGTATTGTAGGACAATTAGTATACAGCAAACATTCAGTGTATACAATAAATATGTAGTTGGAATTGGGACACACTAATTGTTTTATTGTATACTAACAAAATAAACATGATATGATACAATTTCTAGTACATACTGTAGATAATAATGTATGGAACTGGAACAAAGTTTATGGCTTGATAAGACCAAATTCAAAGTACTTACAAATTGTAACCATATTTTGTAAATGCAGTACTGTACATTCACACTGAAAAAGTGACTTTTGAATGTCCCGCAATACACAATGCAAATGGAAGCTATTTTATTTTATATTGCTGTGTTTTCATATATGAATCGAGGGGTTGATTTCCAAAGTTGTATATTTTATAATTTCCCGTTGAAAACCTTAAAGTGAAGTTCTTTGTTGTGCACAACTTAATAAAAAAATTGAAAAAGTATAGTATAAAGATTAGGTACTGAGATACTGACATTAAGCTGATGAGAGCATCGGCCGATCCACCCTAAATACTTTTAATGTTATTATATAATTCAACATTTCCATTATCAGTGTTGGATATATGCTCTGCATCAACAGATACATTAGGTTGAGGAATCAGAATCAACATTAGGAGAGAAAAAGTTGGATTGGTGCGTCTCACTATCTTTGTGGGGACCCATCAGCGACTTAATGCATTCCCCAGCCCCTTACCCTAACCTGACCATTACAACTAAATTCCTAACCTTAACCCTTACCCTCACCCTAACATAACCTAATTCTAACTCTAATCCTAGAACACACACACACACACACACACACACACACACACACACACACACACACACACACACACACACACACACACACACACACACACACACACACACACACACACACACACACGTTTCTCTGCATCAGACAATTTTGAGAGGCTGCATAGCCTGCTTCTCAAAATATTCTTTTCTTAAGAATGGTGGATCAATGTATCATTTATCTTTAATTTAATAATGTAGTTTGAGTTTAGGGTGTTTAGAAATATCCTATTACATTGTTTTCGTAAATGAAAGAGATTAAAGGAGATACAAGACACTTCTCAGGCCATATAAACCTCATCTTTTCTCAAAAGGTGTTCTCAAGTTGTCACTATTTTCTGCTGCCCAAGTAACTGGTGCCTCATTATTTTATTGGCGTGACAAACAGGAAGTCAATTATCGTTGGTGATCTGTCTTCTCTATGCTTTATTCTATTCTGAATTGCATTCTGTGCCTTACTCAATTAGACTATTTGAGGTAATCCTGGGGGAGCAGTTCTTCACCAGAGAACAATACAAACCGCCCACACTAATATCCGCCCCACGACAGAATGGGGTGGGTAGTGTTAGGACCCACATAGCTACATGAATAGAGAGGGTTTTAATGACAGTAATCTCTTTTCCTTTGTCTTTATTAGATTATGTAATCCTGGATGACATTTTAGAAAAATGGGTGCATAGATGGAAAGTGGAAATGAAAGGAAGGCAGAGGTAAATGTAAAGAGAATGAGTGAATGACAATGAGAATATGAAGTACTGTCCCCGGAACCAGAATGAATGATTATAGAAAAGAAAAGACAGACAGACTTTGCGGACAGAGAATACAGAGAACAAGTTTGTAACAAGTCACAGGTGATTATATAGGAAATACAGATGAATTCCTGTGACTCCCATACTTTTCACCCACTCCTTATGTTGGTACCTGATGAGCTGCTTTAATTAGGGCAGTGTTCTTTCTCTTATCTAATTAAAATTGTATGCTGAAATAATTAATGCAGCCTATGTGAGCAAAGCAAGCAGGTGGAATTTGCAAAGCTGGGCTTACAGCATTGAAGTTATCAGTTTTTGCACTAAATTATGCATAATTGTTGCTGTCTGTATAGCCTGTATTAATTTCATTAAGACTTTTAGCTGTTTGTGACATTTACTATCTGGTGGGTCTTTCAAAATCAGAGGCCATAAAAGATCAACTGCACTAATGAAAAATATTTATGGAGCTATTTAATGTCTTTCAGCTCACATAAAAGTCATGACTTTTAGGATCCAGAATGTTACTATTTTGATTCAGATAACTGCTCTCATAAGCCACATTACCAGCCACTAGCTATTTCAAGCAAAACTGTTCTGATTAACCCAGTGTGTGCACTGCATACACAGCACCAAATGGCAGTGAAAGTTACCAAGTGTGGGTAAAGTAAGTCAAACATCTAGCAGCTTAAGCCAGTTCTTGCGAAGTTGGTGGACTATAACAGGGCTAAAAGGAGAGTGAATATTGGACTTATTGGATAGATTTTCTTTGTCAAACAACAGTTTCAAATGTCAATAATGAACCTTGAAGCTCAATATTGGATCATTCTAAACAATTTAGCTACATGAGGTGCTACACAGTATAGGCCTACCTGTGGCTCATTATGATGTCATAAATGAGTCACCTTCATTTTATAAATATACCCAGATTGAATACCTGGTATTACACAATCCAGATAGGCTATTGCTTCAGGTGGTTGCCCAGTCATTTTGCTATAGGCCTACTGGATGCAAACTTGTGCAATACCAGCTACCGGAGTTTAACCATCAACACCCAAACCTACCACACAAACACCAGTTGCTTGAGGAGGGAAAACGTTGTAAAAAAAGCCCATCCGATTCTGTTGCCAGAGCAACGCTCTACCTCTCTCTCCCATCCTTTCACCAGCAATCTGCCCGCCTGTGCGTTTTGTTAAACTCTCGCGAGACCGCACAGTCTACAAGTCCGACTGCTCTGATTCGTATCGCGAGTATAGAGCCCAGTGGAGTTGAGAGGCGGTGACCTCATCGTCGTCGCGAGGCGGAGCGAACCGCTGCAACTTTAGATGAACTTCTGATTTGAACAAACCGAGAGGCGGTCGGCGGAGTGCACGTCAACACCAGACGCAAAAGGTGAACAGATACGAAGTATTTACAGCCTGTTCGTTTTATCTTTACCGGCCGTGACGGTGTGTGTACGCCGGTGACTGACCAACGAGAGCGTTATTTTTCCTCTCTTAAACGCCGACAAGGTGGAATTTAATAAAGGTGAGTGCACTCTCTCCTCCGTTGGTCTTCCCACTGACACAGGCGACATCAACACTGTTAGTTCTTAGTCAAATTGTTCATGGCTTATTTGTTATCTGTGCATTTTGGCATTTGAGTAAACGTGCATGTGGTCTATACGGAGATTTCACGCAACGCTTCGGGGGGGAACTACACTTAAAAGTTTATCTAGCAGTCGCATAATGCTAGTAACGCTACGCTGTGGTGTGTCACGGCTCGTGCACCGCCTTTTTTCTAGCTGATTGAATTACCTTTATTTCAGCGTGCTCTTATATCAACAATGTCGTTAGCTTAACATTTAATATTTCGGGCCACCGTTCAATCATTCATGTCTCTCCAGACAATCTACAGTTTAAAATGTAGACACCGTGGCTCTTAAAGAAACAGGAACCCCATCAAAATGACGATCAGATAAATGTAATTGTTGTTTGGTTAAGTTCCTGCGTGACTGTTGTGTAATTGAGATGGCTAGCAGCAGTTGCTATTGCGGGTTTCCTGTCCATCTCAACCTCGCTGCCCATCTTTTTACTGGTGGACACAACCGTTACCAGAGAAATACCTGTCATACTTCTTAAGCACCTCTTTATCTCTGCAGCTCTTCGTGCAAAGTCATGATTGTACAGTGCAATTTGTTGTCACGCATTGCTGTCGTTTGCATGGGTTGTCTGTTTGGACACTTGCTGTGCTTCACCAAATCTCTGTAAGGTGTGGATGCACATAGAAATCCTTCAGTGAAGTGCGACGTCTGTTGTTTTTTTTTTTGCAGGGAAAGTTTATTTGTTTCTCCGAAAACCAGAATTCAAGCTTATTAAAGTGTTATTAATCATGCATAATCTGGTACTGAAGGAAACATTGCACACCTAGGAACTTGCAGGAAATCTCATATCAAGTTGAAGCATAATTTCTACCCAGTGCTCTGTCAAAACCTCATTAATCAAAATGGCCGTCAGTGTTGTCTAGTCAGATATGAATAGTGATATAACAGTGCTACATTTAAGTGATGAAGGTGCCATCAAGGTATCAAACACAAAATGAACAAACTCAGGTCTTCAAATTGGTGCTGTCCGATGATTAAAATATTTAATCTTAATTAATCGAATTAATGTCATAGTTGACTCAAAATGAATCACACATTTTTATCAATTCTAAATGCCCCTAGATTTGTTTTCTCATTTTAATGCTCTTATCAACATGGAAAAAGTGGATTGGCTTGCTTTGTGCAGATGTTTTTATATTTTTTAATTGAAAACATTGCCATATAGTCTTCTCTAGTGTTCAATTTCACACTATTTCATTCATTTTATTCTCACTTGGAGAAAATAATCTATCACACAATGTAACACTGTCCACCCAGAGTGATAGAGAAAGACAACTCTCTCTGTGGCTCGGTGTCCATCAATAAAAGGGTGAAAAAAATACTGTGACGAAAGGGGGGGGGGGGTAGCATCAGCTGTGTGCTTGGTCATAAAGTGGTATTTCAGACTGGACGTGCTGCAATGATAGCTCAGTTCCCAACGACAAAACGCTCATCACTTTGGTCTTGTCAATGGAACATTTGGCAACTTTTAAAAAGTAAACTTTCCATTCATAATCTTATTGGCATCCATATTGGCATCTCACGCTCGCCATCCACTCCGCACTTTACAAAACCTTTATTTGATGCCACTTACATTCAGCCATACCTTCTGCTCACTATCTGTTGTTGTTGTGAGTTTGTTTGTTTTGCTTTTATTGAAGAAAATGCTCCTGTAATAAATGAATTTCCCCGCTGTGGGATGAAGAAAGTATAATCTAATCTAAAACGTAACCTGACTACTCATTGGCCACCTCGCAAAAAGTGTGCAGCATGCCGCTTGTTTTTAGATCCGGTGTGGTGTTGTACTAGTTACTAGTTTTTGCAACAGCATGTGAAAGAAAATGCAAAGTTTGCAAGGCCAAAGGGAACATTAATCTCGCGATAAAAAAATTGACGCTTTAAAATGGGTTTACGTTAACGCTGTTAATAAAGAGTTTAACTGACAGCACTACTTCAAATATAACTCAAAATAGTCCTAGCAAGTTAGCTTGTATGCACGTTTGTTAGCCCATGTGTCTTAGCTCTTCTCTCTCTAATGACACCCTGAGAGGAATTCTTCTTGTGTTATTGCTGCGATCTCAACCTGTGTAGTCTGTCCCTAGGCTACCAGCTTCAGCCTCCAAGGGGGCTGACATACACACATAGAAACACAATGCTTCCTTCTTTGACAAGTCCTAAATGGGCACGTCAAAGAGATCTCATCTCTATTCATCGGGTGGCCGGGATGGGTCGGATTCTCAACTTGAAGCACAACATCCGCATTAGAAATATATATTCTCTCCGAGACAGCATTTCAACTGCTTTGTCTGCTTTGCTTTGGCTACTGCAGCAGTGTCGGAGCCCCCAAACCTCTCATTTGTTAGCAGTTGAACATCTCAAGCCATCAGTGCCTTCTTGTCTGTGCCTGTGAATGCTGCGGCAGAACAGATCTGGAGGCTGTGTTGCATTCACAATATTACGTAGGCAATTTAAATTGTGTGTAGGTGGAGGCGCACATGTTCTGTGACACATGCAGCCACCGAATTAAAGGGGAGGTGGGAGAAAAGGGAAAAAAAGAAAGGGAAAATAAAAATGTCAGGGTTGCTGTTGGGCAACTAAAAGATTAGGAAAGGGCTTTTGAGATGTAGAGCAGCTGAAACATCTCTCTAGGTGTTCCTGGATTAAGCAGCTGGCTGAAAAATCTTACTTCGAAAGGGCTTCAACCCTCTCCAGCGTAGGCACAGTAGGGGCTCTTATTGGTTAGTTTCAAATGAAAATTGGCCCAGGGCCTTTGTTGTTGCTTGCAAGCAAAGTCTTTAGCTGTATATTTGTATAAAAATGCACTTTGATCGAGATGTGGTCACTCATTCAAAAAAATAAATCCTCTAATGTGTAGCCTAGGCCTATCTGGAACAAGTAAGGCGTTTGGCAGTGTACACAAAGAGAAATCTGGCAAATGCAAAGTCAGGAAAAAGCGTCTTATAAACGGCCAGCTTGCACTTTCACTGTCTACATGCAATGCATTGCACTGACAGAAGCTAATAATGGGGTCTTACCTGTTTACGATCTCCCACACTAGCCTCACTATGCCCCCTTCCCTTACCAGGCTACTTTATTCCATCTCTGCCTCGTCCTCCCCTTCTGTCTCACTTCTGTCGCTATTTCTTTACTCTCCACCTCCCGCAATTCCCTCTTGCCTGCTCCCGTCACTCCCATTGCCTTTCTCTCTCGTCCTGCTTCCTACCTGTTGTGGAAAGCATGTCAGGACCAACATTCTCATCATTAATGTCCCTCACCTTATCTATCCTTCTCTCTTGTTCCCATTCCCCCTCCCTCTCTGTGGTCTTCATTTCTTCTCTTCTCTGCTTTTCTATCTCCCTCCCCTTCTTCTGTCTCTCTGCATGCTGAAGATTGGAATGTGAGTTCTCTGCGTTTAAGGTCTTGGGGTGGGCTGTCTCTTGAGAAATACCAGAGCAAGAAATACTTGTTAACAGTGAATAGATCACATTGCAGGGCAGAATAATTTAATAAAACTACTAGGACCTGGCTGTGTTAGAGATTTTAAGGTGGCCTTCTTGCTCAAATACGGTGCAGATTTTGACCATAACCTGAACTTAATAACAAGAGATTTGTGTTAAATTCATCTCTGCCAACTACAACAGCATCACTCTTTCACTCAGGGATGGCTCTAGGGTGCCAGCTAATTAGCACAGACTATTATAAGCATAATTCACATTATTTGTCAGGTCTGACAGGAGTCAGTACACAGGAAGAAATGGTCTGATGTTGGAGAGAGTCAAGAGTACCAATGTTATAGATGAACTAGTGTCCCTCTCAAGTAGGCATGGGCTGGTATACAATTCTGACTGTATGATATCATGGTTTTACAATATTACACTTACAGCTTTAAAATATTTTTTTGTTAAATGTCAGTTTCTCTCCTTGACCACTCATAAAAAAACTGCTCATACCTTAGGAACGGTATGACAGAACATGTTGACTTTTTTAAACCGCGGTATACCTTGAAACCGGTAACCCATGCCTACTCTCAAGTGGTGACTTTCCTCTCAACAAATTGGTGGTTGCTTGTAGTAAAGGCTGATGTTGAAAACCATTCAAAAAAGTTAAGCACTTATTACTATGATGCATTAGTTCAACTTATGACATCAATTTAGCTGACTTTGTGAATGCCCTATTTTTTTCCCATTCACATTTAAAATATAATTTTTTTTTCTTTCTTGAGTGAAAATATCATTGCACTATGAATGGGGGGGAAAAGTCATCATATGGAATGTCAGACTACTATCATACAAACCTAATCAACACTACTAAAAAGTCTATTTCACCACTAAACTGATTGTCATTTTTTTGGCTGTGTATACACATTTCATGTTGCCACGCCCACGTGCCTTGAATGACTATACAGCCAAATGAACTTGTTGCCTAATCATTATATTAATTCAACAGATAGTTGGGTTGTCTGGCTACTTTTGCTAAAATTCCAAAATCCTGGAGCCCGTATAGCTCAGCTGGTAGAGTGGGCGCCTATTTAAAAAAATTGCAAAATCCCCAAAAATGTGTGTGTGTGTGTGTGTGTGTGTATGTATATTTATTTATTTATTTATTTATTTATTTATTTATTATAAATATTTGATTCCTGAAGACCAGGGTGCAGTGATGCTAGAAAGCCTAGGTCTGTGTGCTCTCTGACACTTTTTGAAGTGCCAGCCAGCATATTATTTTCACATAACAAACGGCCCTTGCGGTGTTTTCTCTAATATGTGAAATTATATCTTTTGATCCAGAGGATACATTGGGGACCTTGTTGAGGCTTTCAGTTGGCTGTGTCAGGGCCTTTTTTATTGCAGCCAGAGAAGGAAAAAGAGGGCATAAGAATAAACAAGTTAATTTTGCCATTCCACCTGAGGTGGGGGGGACTTAAAAGCTAAATCTTTCTCTGTATTCGATCCATTTCTTTTTCTCCTCTCTGTCTGGTGAAATAACTTCTTAATTAGGGCTGTAAAAGTGGATTATAGCACATGAAAGCAGCACGGATTATCTAAACCCCCCCCCCCAGATTTCAGTTGTGACAAATGAGCAAAAAATCTATAAAAACATCATGAAACAATGACTAGGCAGGCTAAGCGGAGAGGGAGAGGGAGAGGGAGGGGGAGAAAGGAGAGAGAGGCATTACAAGCCAGGGTGGACAGTTGACACCAGCTAAAACTCACATTGTAGTCACAATTGTATCAAAATCCCTATCAAAGCCTATTAAGGACATAACAATTCCAATGTTATTTCCTTAATAGGCTTTGATAGTGATTTAATTCTGTCAAGTGGAGTATTTCATTACATCTAGTGGAGTATTTCATCCTACCAACTGTTGTTACCTTCATGTGGCCTTAGGCCCCTTTTAGGCTTATGCATTGATCCAAAATGTACCAGTGTTTGAGATTGATTTGAATGTTTCAACACACATTCCATCTGGCTTTGAGATTCTGCTCCTGCTCACAGATTTAATGTAAGTATGATACTACTCAGCTTTGGGTAAGCAACAAGGATGAACTCTAATAAATATTGGAATACCATGCTATTGAGTATTTGTAGGATTGTTGTAACCTTGTTCTTCTAGCCCTGTAAGCCAAAGTGTACGTTGTTGGGGTAACTTTATTTTTCATAGGTATTTCACACCAAGTTGAGTATGATTCTATGATTTAGTTGTGATCTGTTATAAATGGTTTGCAAAACTGAGAGAACAGTCACAACGTGGCAACTGTCTGGTTTGAAAAGTCAAGTGCAGGTGGAACATGTGTTCATTAATCTGCATCAAAAATGGATTTGTGTGTGTGAAATGAATGATGGTCTCAGAATGTTTTCCTGTCTTCGACACCATGATGACTGTGCAGAAGAACTGTAAATTTTATCCCCAAACATGTATGGTAACATTGCCGAAATTCCCACCAACTGCCCTGCCATCTGTTGTCAAGCAGACCGAGCTCTCACATTTCTGTCTTGCTGAATGACTAAAAGGATGTTGCTACTGTTGGCTGCCTGGGCTGGTATTACTGATGGAAGTGCTTTTCTGACCCTGTTGGATTTGTTAATTGTTGCTGTCTCTCCGGTGCTATTTGGGGGAAATTAGTTTGAGTGTGTGGAGCTACAACCTGAAATTTATGCAAGCTATTTGTCAGATAATAACATAGCTATTTCTACACTCAATAGTTGAGTTGTGTTTCCTTTCAACTGTCACGCAAATTTTAAGCAAACAATTGAAATGTTGCAACAAAAAAAAGAAATGCAAATAAGCTGCATTTCAGTCGTCTAGAGTGAATGAACAAACTAGGCTACAGCGTAGTTTTGTCATAAGTTGAAGCTATAGTTGACTCATGGCTGTAATTCCAATGCAGTAGAAAAATCGTGTTTGCTAGCCGTAAACGATACATGTCGCCCTGGCTATCAACCGCATCAACAAGAGGAAAAATTAAGAGAAGTCTTTGGTTTAATTGAGCAAGTTTAAATCATTCTTTCCTGTCTGTGCATCAAAATAAGTAAATGGAAAAACGTCAGATGTGATGAAGCTGGATTTGCTTGTTGTCAATCTGGCACCAGAATTTCTCGTACAATTTCAACAGCAATCATGTTCAAGTTTAACAGCAATGCCCTCCAGTGGGCAAAGCTTCAGCCAGATAGGCATCTTTCAAGAAACTAAGTGAAGAATAATTTATCTGAGCTATAGCCTAATAATAGTGCTCATATTATGTTATATACCTTTTGTGCATGTAATAAGTCCCCACCCCCCTCCCCCACCAAAGAAACTTACCATCTCCAACAGAAAACACTGTTCACAAACCGCTCCAAACAGCTCTATTGTAGTCCAGCCTTCACTTCCGTGACGAACGTGCATCACTTTGTAACACACGTTATAATGCTCGCCAGCTGCCAGCGTGGTACGCCCTCATAGTCTGCTTCTGACTGGCTAGTAGTAGTAGCCCATGTGCAACTCCACACAAAGATGGAACAGAAGTGTGATGCCTCACTTTGTAGCTAAAACAGATAGCTCAACACACAGGGTGAATAGAGGAGCTGCTGTAATGTGCAGTAATATAACCACTTTAAAGCACTTTTATTATGTAATAGGTTTTAACCGCAGAAGCTTTGTAATTGGAAGTATTAGCCTTTAAAGCCTCGTTTGGGCGGATTTAGTTGTTCATGGAGATATACTGTGATTTTATTCCTGTCCGAAGCCTGTCCTGTTTCTCCCCCATTTCTGTGTTATGTTGAGCCCTAAAGGCCCTCTGTTTTTTGGCTTGCTTGTCAACCTTTTCCTCAATGATTAGTGGACCCTCAACTGAAATATTTTAAGTCAAGGCCAACTAGTCACTTGTTCTTTGCATTGTATTTTTTAGGGTCCTGAGCTATTTTATCAACTCTGCATGCGAACAGAGTTACATGAGGTGCAATGGAAGGTTTTGTTGGCGTGACTAGAAATCCATTTACACAAACAAATTCAAAAAAGAAGCCACACCTACTGGCTCATCCAACATGTTTTAATTTAAGCTGCATTTTAGCATTATATCTAGGCTCCAAACTGTGTTTGGCTAACTATATGTTAAAAGGCTACTCATACTCAACAAGCCTGCTGGTGATGCACGGAATATCCTGGAAAAGTGGTTATTAATCACTGGCCGGTACTATAATTGTACACTGGCTCACATGCTGTCCAGAACAATCCAGTTACCAGGCAAGGAGCATTGCTAATTTTGTTATCACCCATATGCCCCTGGAACATTTGGGTTTGAATCAAAGCATTCTGATGGCACGATACATCCACTGTATTTGATGAACAACTCGGATGCACACTGCAAAATAAGAACATGGTCAATTGTATTGCATAATGCACTCAATTCAGTTTGGGGAAAAGAACATCCCTGTCTTCTGCATGCACTAAGGACTCTGACTGTGATTGATAAATGCAACAAACTGACTGGCTTTGGCTTCATGTTCACTGTCTCGGCCAAAACTAGTGCACCTGACTTCTGGAAAAAGTTACAGCATTTCCTTAACATCAACTCACTTGCCTTTTGGACACTTAAGAAATCTGGTTTTAAACCACCCAACTTCTACTTGTAACCTCTTGGCATAACTGTACTGTCTTTTGCATCCATTCCTAATTATGCTAATTTATTTACCAATTTAGATTTTTTTTTTCCAGTGTATTTTTATTTTTCTTATGGTGTTGCTTCTTTTCCATTTTGTTTTGTTTTTGTAATTGACTCACTGACATTGTAAATGAGGCTGCCCCTCAATGATCTATAAATAAAGGTTGAACGAAAAAACTCATACTCGTTTTGCTGTTGTAACCTTTGCTACAGTATATGTGCATTAATATATGGTATGTATATGATATTAGGCTGTTTTGTCTTCACCATCATAACTCGCCAAAAGTGTACACACACACACACACACACACACACACACACACACACACACACACACGGGGTTAATGTATCTTGTAGTTTTGTAAAATATGCCTTCATTAACGAACTCCTGCTTTTTTCATATGCTGCTGTAGGAAAACCTCTTCTGACAACAGTCACACACAGGATTAAAGGAAGACATATCCTGGTCATTGTTCATCACAGCTGGATGGACTCTGATCTAAAGGAAGCAGTTACTACTTGAAGTTGGGAAAGCTGTCCTCTGTTGGCAGTAAGTTTTCTTTTTTGATTAAATAATTGTGCAGTGTATAAAACTATCAGCAAGTTTTGAAGAAAGCTTTGAAGAATATAAGGAATGCTGTCTTCGGTGTCGTACCACACATTGCACATCGCTACAGTGTGAAAACGTGGTTCACAGAGAGAATTTGCAGTCAGCAGGCTTTTGAGTTGTCTTTCTGTCCTCGAAATTGATTCATTAAGTGTGCTGTAATCAACAGTCTCTGTGATGTCACTATCAGTTGGAGTTCTCTTCCTTGGCTATAATGCCACACTGAGCCACCGCAAATCAAACCGATCTCTCTCGTGGCCATGTTGATGTTTCTGGTAATGCGGCTGCTCATAAGTGGAAATTTAGATCATTGGAACACACATTTCAAGCAGATGTTGGTTAGTACTTAAGTTTACTGAAATGTCCGTTATGAAAAGAGAATCTGTCAAAAAGCTCATAAGTGGACAATATTTATATATATATATATATATATATATATATATATATATATATATATATATATATATATATATATATATATACTATGGTTTATATATATATATATGATTAGAAGTAATATTTCAAAGTTAAAGGTAAAATGAAGAGTTTAACTGTCAAAAACTGCTAAGCTATGCTGCACTGCTTGCTAACTGTGAATTGTGTGCTGCTTGTCTAGCAACTGCTTTTCTATTTGAGGGATGGCGTTGGTTTCATGCTTGTTTGTACAATGTTTTTTTTGTAGTAATATCTAGTTCAGTTGAAAGCATATCTACCATTTATCTGATCACACACTGCTAAAAAGTACAAAATCATCATAAAAGAGTCCTAGAAGAAAAGTTGCATTTGGTGAACAGTCGAAAAAGAAGCATTTTCATAGATGACATTTCACTCAGAAAAGTTGGATAAGGCTCAAGCACTTGCACATTTGTGCCAAGGAGAAAAGAGCTCTGGTGGATCTGTGTAATGAAAGTCATCTTGCTTGGGTTTGTGGGTTCCAAGGAGGTCCTTGTGCCAGGGGAGGTGAACACATAAATCTGTACTGGCAGCAGCAGCTTTTGGCTGAACCCTTGATAGTCTTTCCTGCTTTGCAGATCCATGTACTGACACAAATCAAAAGAGATAATGCTGATAGTAATTCCTCACTGACACGCCGTTATTTTGTAGTAATTATGTTTAGGACTGGACTAGAGCTGTGCATTATATCGATACTATATCTATATTGTGAAATGAGACTTGATATTGTCTTAAATTTTTTATATCGTAATATGACATAAGTAGTGTCTTTTCCTGGTTTTAAAGGTTGCATTACAGTAAAGTGATGTCATTTTCTGAACTTACCAGACTGTAACTGTTCTGTTATTTCTCTTTGCTCACATTTTTTGAAAGCACCAATAGTCAATACTACAAAATTGTTGCGGTATCGATATATTTGGTCAAAAATATCAAATATCATCAAAATCATTATTTGGTCAGAAATTGAATTTCTCCATATCACCCAGCCCTGGACTGGACTATATTTTGTTATTTGAAAAATACTCGTCACAGTTCAGGCTTTCTATTGCGTGTTTGTCTCACCAATGAAACTAAAAGGCATTTTGTTTCCAGTTATATAAAACAAAAAGCAAATAACGTTTTTAGAAACTTGAACCAGCTAATGTTGGCATTTTGATTTGATAAATCACTTCAACTATTCATATATCATATTGATTGTAGTTATCAATGCATTTTCTGTTAATCACCAACTTGATGAATCCTCCAATTGATTCATCAGTTTATTCTGTTGTTTCCATTTCCTATCCACTGACATAAACTAGACTAGAAGATCGGACCAGCTCAGGGACCTACCGATGATTTTCTTTTAAAACCAGAAACCTTAGGTCACGATGCCAAGGCACACAACATCTGGCTTGCAGGTGGTGGAAGCAGAAACCAAGACAGTAAAGTGGCCTGTCATGATCGGTAGTGCTCACTGCAACCTTTCTGCTCCCTGGGCTCATCCAAGAAGGGGAGTGTTTTGGCATGTAAGGTGATGGCCTTGAGAGCCAGAGTCGAGTTTCCATTCTCGGGTTAATAGATTTCAGATTAATGGCTTTGTAAAGACCATATGTCTGGTAAAAATCAGCCTTTTGCTAGGTGCTAGAGCCCAACCGATTTAAAGGACTTTTATGGCCAGTAAGATACAAATATTTGGTTATTTAAAAATCCGATATGCCGATATATTGGCCGATATACATTAAAAAAAAAAAAATCCAGAAACGTGATACAAAACATGAACAGATTTGCCTAACATTAGTTATTTATGAATTCTCACTAAAATAATATGACTTGTTTTATTGTCACAACAGAACAGAGGAACATCAAAATGTATTAAAGTTCTGCCCAATATCTGACGATAATATTGGCCTGCCGATATATCGGTTGGACTCTACTAGGTACATCCCATCAGGCTTTTAGTTGGGTGTACAATGGCATGCATTCTAATGTGTGAAAATGCTGTGTGTGCACAGTAGGGATGACCTCATTGTTTTCAACTTCATCTAAGCTGAACTTGCTGAAGAACAATGAAACTGTGTGTGTGTGTGTGCGTGCATGTGTGTGCGTGTGCGTGCGTGCGCATGCCCAATATTTACTCAGGGCTGAACTGGTTAATGATTAATTGAACATTCAGGATTGGAAGTGTTGGGCTCCACACACTGGGGTATGCTGTTGCAGAGGAGCCAGCTCCAATAGGCTAGTCTAATTCATGCTTTCATGTATCTGAAGTCTCTTTTTACATAGACCTTAGTGGTCTCCGTATACTGTATCTGAAGTCTCTTTCCCAAAATTCAGCCTTTGTGCAGAATTATAGCCACTAGAGCAAGTCCCACAATAAGCGTTCTTTAGTATGTGCCATTTCTGAGTCTGTAGCTTTTTGAAGACAAAAAGGGTGGGGGGCAAGGTGGAGGCTTTGGGTGTGGCCTTGACCAACTGCCACTTTGCTCATTTGAAAGCCATGATGTCTCTCTTATGGGTGGGCCAAATTCTCTGGGCAGGCAAAGCAGAGAAAGGGGGTATATTATGATGAGATGATTAAGCACATTTAGTTATGACTCCTACGCTTGGAGTGTCATTAAAAAGTAAACCAAGTTACACAGTCGGAGCTGTCTCTGTGCTCTTACTCTAGCCATGCCCCGAAAGTACTTGTATGTAATAACGACGAGTTAATAGTTAATGCTAACAATATCTAGCGTTACATGTTTTTTTGTCTTTCAGATTAAAATGATTATAGCTAAAACTGGTTGATTAGTCTACTAGTGAATCAACAGATTTTTGGGAACCAATTAATCATTTCAGATATTTCTTAGGCACAAATGTCAAAAATTCTCTGCCTCCTGAAATGTGAGCTTTAGCTGTACCTTAAAATCAACTCACTTGCTTTTGGACAATTTAGAAATGTGGTTTTAAACCTGCAAACGGCTACTTTTACTTGCTTGAATAGTTTTACTTTCTTTGGTATCCTTATTAACCCAACTTATTTATCAAATAATTTTTCCAGTTCAGAAAGTTTTATTGTCTTTCTATTTTGCTTAGTATGGTGTCGCTTCTTTTGTGTTTTGTTTTTGTCTTTGTAATTTGACTCAATGACATTGTTAATGAGGGTCGCTGGGAAATAATCGTTAGTTGATGCCCTTAAAAAGTGCTTTAAAAAAGTATTTTCTAAAGAATTTTTTTTTTTTTGTCAACAAGCAAGTGATGTTGACCTTGTCTGTCAGAAAACCTCCCTGCTCTCCTCCTCGGGCACCTGTTTCCTCTGCACCTCCCCCTATCATCATAAACACAGACTGTTGATGCCTTGTTACCCAGTCACTCAAATTAAGCGGGCCGCTCCATTGCGTTGGAGTGCTTTAAATGGTCACCGGAGGCGATTTGCCACACAGAGCTTTGATCCATTCCAGTGGCATTCTGACAACTTCTAGCTAATGCCTGTGCTACGTCTCTCCAGCTGCAAGGAGGAAAGCTCAATCAGTTGTTTATGGATGTGAGACATGTGAGCTTAGGCAAGCGGCAGTTTTTTCATTAAGAAACAACTGGCGCATGGGAGAGTTGACTGCCCTAGCAGTTCTTTCTAATGACAACAGGCAAATTTACAAGTAAAGCATCTTCAACGTGTGCCCACAGAGCTGGTCGTAATGAAGTGACTGCCTGAAGTCGTTTTAACATCTCATAAAGCACTTGAGGAAAACAGCCACGGTTGAGGAGAGGTTGAAATGAAGGGACTTTCTTCAGCCTGCCTCGCTTGTTTTCTATGTTTTATGGTCTCATCACACACCTGTTTGAAATAAATTGCCTTTTTTGTTGCAGTTATACTTTGCAGTCAGTGAGTTAGAGAACAGAAATAACTTTGAGGGGGTTCCTATAGCTTCATGAATTCATATGTATCATTGCGCCATAGGATTATATCACTGATTGTGAAAGGCCAGGTGTTGAGATTTAATGGGATATCAGATGACTTGAATAGCATGATTGTAGTTGGACATCACAGCCTCTACCCAGGATGAAAGGAGTATCTAGAGGGTTGTAGCTCAAAGCACCACCGGGTTCTCAATGCTTCCTGATATGAGATTCAGTAAGCTAATGTTGCCAGGCAACGGGTGCAATTCCACTTTTGGCAAGTATTGCTTAGTAACAATTTTTTTCTCTCTAAAAAGCAAAGGCAGAATCACTAGTGGTATGAATGATGACTACAACTCTGGAATCTAATCCCCCATTTTAGGGATTTAAAGAACTGACAGACTGTTCTAGAGATCTGTTTTATTTAGTTGAATGAATTAGAAAAACTAATTTTAAGCAGCTAGTCAATGCATTTCTATGCTTTTTTATTTTTTATTTTTTTATATTTCAAAAGCTGAATCCTCCACAAAAATGTTATGTCAGAGCTGGAGCACTCTTGTCTCACAATGCACCTCTGCCTGCAAATGGCCAATGGTGCACTAGTGGGAGGCGGAGGAGGAGAGGGGTAGTGTGAACAGGGCCTGCGGGGGTGGTGCTGCGTTATATAATATCAGATGAACCCAGCTGTGCTGTGTTGTTTAGCCCATGGGTGAAGTGGTGCCAGCCAAGCTGACTGAGTCCACCTGCGCTCATCAAAGTAGGTTCTGCATTAGGGTTAGCGGTGTACCCGACTCACAATTTGTCATTTGACTGTGGTATGGCATGTCAACATGAAAATGTGTCTCTTGGTTTTTAAAAAGAGTATCAAGCATTGCTTTATTTAACAGACGGTTCGGCGGGATGTTCAGGGCCACAAACACGTTCACTTGTACCAAGATGGCAACCACTCTTTTATCATTTATTGATTTCCCATAACAATATATGCATAATGCAGCACTTCTTCCGTTTTTACCGTTCACAATAAAAGCCCAACTTAAATTCACTCGGCATACAGTACCCTTGAGAAAGTAAATAAGAAAAAAAAAAAGATCTGCTGGTCTAGATATCAACAAGCAAACAAACAAAAACAGATGACTATATAGTACTAAGCTGTTGTGAGCTGTAAATTCACCACTTCTAGTAGAAGACATTATCTCGCAGCCTAACCGGGCAAGGCCTCTATTGATCTGGACAGCTGCCTCGGTTTCACTCGGACTCACCCTGGACCTGGGTTACTGAGTCCCTCCAGGATTTCGTGGCCTTTTTTGAGATTGTTGCGGCCCAAAATGCCTGATGTAGCTTTTTAAAACAAAGGCTCAGCTTGCTGCAAATATCGGTATAATATGAAAATGGCTGGTGAATTTAAGACAAAATAGTAAATTATTGAATGAATCAAATTTGAACGTGTCTGTCAGTGGCTTGTTGATCTTTACATTGTTTGTTAATTTCATATCCTGGCCTGGGACACATTCATACGGTTTGATGACGTATTTATTGGACTTGAACTTATCATTGCACTCACAATAACGAGCGTAGCTGTCCTTAATTACTGTCATCCTGTACATCTCATCTCCGTTTTTTCCTGCATCCACGTGTGTGTTTGTGTGTGTCTGTGTTTGTGTGCGCGCAACAGTCGCGGGGGAACTCCGCAGCCATCAGGATTGAAACGGCAGCGACTTCAGAGTGAAAAATTGTTACAGCGTACATTGATGTAAAAATGTATACAGGTTGGCAGGACTGTCTGAATGTTTTGCACAGTCTGTCCCTGTATGTTTTGTTGGTAAATGTGAGATGTTTGAATCACACAACTCTTGTCTTCATAGCAGAAACAGGGAAATGAATTTGACCCGTTCTCACTCCCGCTTGGTCATTGGCTCTCAGAGTCATACTGACACAAAGTCCGGTATGTTGGGCTGCTGGGATTGGTTTTGGAAAACTCAGGTTATTGGTCAAATTTGCAGAAAGGTTGCGGTGATTGGTCAAAATTGCAGGTTGCACCAAAGTCCCAGTGTTTGGTTGAATTTGGCACGATCGTGACCTGGCGGGACTGGTTAGTTGCCTGTACCCGTTGCGGACATCTTCACCAAGCACCCGGGACGACGTAATAGACACTGTAACTACTTTAGGGGACATTTTACACTAACGGACAAAAAAAAAACTCCTTGAAACCGCAGCAACAACATCCCCTATTCCGGCACTGTGTTTCCATGACAGCACAGTTTTTGTGTTGTCAGAAACCTTGGAGTGTAATGATAATGCAGGGTTCTAACAATGGTAATTAGAAGCCATTTTTCTTTTTTTATGCTTCTTCCTGTAGCGCTCTCTTATCCTTGCAGCCACTCTTCAGTGGATTCTGGGATAAGAAGATAAATGTATATACTTTCATCTTGTGTAGAAAAAGGCAGCTTAGTTAGTTAGTTAGTTAGTTAGTTAGTTAGTTAGTACTATCTTCTTCCCCTCATGTGTTACACAGTGATTGTGGACAGGAAACTCTGTGGAGAATTAGTTACTGTTAATTTCCCCAGCTAGCTGGTGTGTTTCTTTTGGCACTCTGTGCAAGAGGCTTAAATCTTAAATGAAAAATACACTACAGGTGTCTTCCAGGAAGGGGCCTTTCACCCTGCAAGCTCTACTGAAGAAGCCTGTATCAGAGTCACTATCATTGAAAGTAGGGCTACACGATTTGGAGAAAATGTCATATATTGAACATACAAAGTTAAACAAGCATAAGAAAATACATTAACTTTTTTTTTTTTTAAATAACTTCATATTTCGTGTGTGTGTGTGTGTGTGTGTGTGTGTGTGTGTGTGTGTGTGTGTGTGTGTGTGTGTGTGTGTGTGTGTGTGTGTGTGTGTGTGTGTGTGTGTGTGTGTGTGTGTGTGTGTGTGTGTGTGTGTGTGTGTGTGTGTGTGTGTGTGTGTGTGTGTGTGTGTGTGTGTGTGTGTGTGTGTGTGTGTGTGTGTGTGTGTGTGTGTGTGTGTGTGTGTGTGTGTGTGTGTGTGTGTGTGTGTGTGTGTGTGTGTGTGTGTGTGTGTGTGTGTGTGTGTGTGTGTGTGTGTGTGTGTGTGTGTGTGTGTGTGTGTGTGTGTGTGTGTGTGTGTGTGTGTGTGTGTGTGTGTGTGTGTGTGTGTGTGTGTGTGTGTGTGTGTGTGTGTGTGTGTGTGTGTGTGTGTGTGTGGTTATCATAGTGACTGTGTGAGGGGAAAAGCAAGAGAAAAAATAGATAGCCAAGATGATGTTAAGTGAATTAACCGAAAACACCAAACTTCTAATAATAATACTATCGGTAAAGTGAAAGGTGTTCCACAACACACTTTTTTCATTTACTCAAAAATCACAATTTTTGCGGTTATGCAGTCGCACAGAGTGCCTTCGCGATGCAATTGCGATCAGATTAATCATGCAGCCCTAATTAAAAGCTCATCATGTTGCGTTTTTTTTACAGCAGGAAAGTAGGTTTTTTTCATGAAGCTGGGCTGTCCATGCCGTTAAATAGGGCAAACGTTTTAGAAATTGTAATCGGAAATGATCATAGAAAAGCGGCTGGTGTATTCCCTATTATACCTATTAAGATAGGAAACCTACAACTACCAGAATGCGAGCTTGTCAGTATTGACGCAGAATGGTTGCTGGCTGTTAACAACCCAAAGCCATTCTTGCAGCTCTATTTCAGCTCATAAATGAGAAGGATACATTTAAGAATTTGGGGACACAGATGGAGATTGGGCGAGAGAGTAAGATGGCCACATACGTTAATTACAGATACATGAATAGCAACTAAACTGCTTAGTGATGAGGTTGAGGGTAGAGTTAAGCAGGGGAAGGAAGATACATGGAGTAGGTGGAAAGAGAAATTAGTGGAGCAGAGGTTTTCAGAGTGATGAGCTCAAGGGAGCCCCCTGCCCCACCCCCACCTTAATTGTTTTGTTTTGGCAGGAGAAGCCCCAGATGCCTGTAGTCAAGCAACGGCTTTACCCTTTCTTTGGTTGTGATCTGAAGTCCTTTTCTCTGTTTTGGCCCTTCAGGAGGTGCAAAGCCTCCTTTGTCATAATGTCACAGGGCTTGCTGTCTGCAGGCCTATTCTCCTCCAATCCCTAACATATAACAGCAATCACCCAGGAACCCCTGTACACTTTTTCTCACGGCCATTAAACATGCACTTGTCAATTTGCCTCCTCGTCTTGTGACCGATGGCCTCAGCCAATAGCCTCTCAGCGGGTTTAGGCTTAATCAATACAAGTGCACATTTTCTACCTCAGTGGTCTCCAACCGTAGGCCTTTGAGAGACGTAGCGATGCCTAGATACATCATGCACCGTCAATTTTAACTGAATGGAGATACATTGCAATTTAAATCATCCGCCATTGCGTCTGGTCAAAATAAAATAAATTTAAATTAAAAGTACACATGGCTCTCTTTTAAGATGGTTTGGAATCATTGCTGTTTAGTTTCAGTGTGCATGCATGCTTCAGCAAACTATAGCTAGATACATTATCTAGTATATGTTTCTACACCTGAACGTAAACAAATCAGTAAATATTTGCCAAAACTGATGTGAGACATGGTTGTGAAAAGTCACTAAAAAAACCACCTTTAGTTACATAACAAAATAAATAGTATAATTATTGTTTCTACATCATAGTCTAGGCTTGAATAAATTCTAGTGGAGCTCTGCTATTTCATGTCAGTTTCTCACTATCAAGAATTTAAAGGTAGAGCTGAGCTACACCGCCAATTTTCTTTTCTTTCGGTTTGTCAGGACTCAGGAATTTGGTTATGCCGTTTTCTTTTACTTTTCTTTTACACAAATGCCCATTCTCTCCTGTTAAGTTCATCAGATTGACTTCAGTTGCCCGCCCACAGAACTTGTCAGACATTATTTTTGCATTGCCTGTTAATGATGCTACCTGGGACTAGGTCTGGGGCTTTTAGATTGTTTAGGCTGTCAGCAAAAGAAAGAGAAGAGCGAGAACAAAACGCTGGGCTAATTGCTGTAAGTGCTGTGCATGTGTCTTCAGATGTCAGGATTATAAGCATTAGCGTACATTTGCCTCTCTCTCCCTCTTTTATTTACCTTGATCTTTTTTTATGTCTCGTTTAGGAGCTGCTCTTCCTGGCCAAGCGTATCTGTACACATCTCTGACCATCACTAACTCCTGACTTTATGTCCTGTGAAATAACACAAATGAATTGGCTCAAATTTGTAGAATAGAAATCTGATCATATTGTTCAGAACCACAGAAGATCCGTTTAAAAAAATTAGTGCTCTGGCTGTTGATGACATACAGTTTCATCTGTTATTAAACACAAACAAATGATGTTGTTCCATTGTACAAAACGCAACACTAAGTCTATAGACTTACTGACAGATTGTAATAAAATATGTCTTGGATCACAAAGCAATGTCAATGCAGACACAATGATGCATAGCTGCGAACTCTTCACCTTTTGGCAAGTTTTGAATGAAAAATATGTCACCCTTGTGTTTTGTACACATCCAAAGAGCTTTTTAATTAGGGGCAGGAGTAATAGATCTTGCCTTTTTTTTTTTTTTTTTTTTTTTTTGTTTTACATCTTTAGCTCTGTTCGTGCCAGCAGTAGCTGTGACATGCAAAAGTTTGCGTTGCAAACTGGAGTTTGCAGGCCTGCATATGGTTCATTAGTTAGTAAAAATATTACTAGCAAGAAGGATACAAAAACACCTTGGAGATACTTATCCAAGTGTCAGGAGAAATGTAGTGGGATGAAACTAGGTGCAAGAATCTTTATGGGGACTTTGCTGTGCTACGGCTGCCACTGCTGTTGTTTATAGTGTGAAACCTAGTTAAGATAAGACAGAGAGCAGAGACTTAAAAAAAGAAGAAAAAAAGATTGTTTTTGTTGTCAGGCTATTGTGGGCTGGGGTTTTATGAGCTTTGAGGCTGTGGATCTAGTAGCTGTGATATATAGCTTTCATTATCAAGGTTTTTACCACTCTGTTGGTTCCCAATAGACACCACATTGACTTACACATACTTACTTGAGATAACCGGAGAGACTTGTACTTTGCCAGATTTGGGTGAGACAGAGGTGCTGAACAGTTAAATATTCTATGGAACAGCTTTGACCACAAGGATTAAATTGTAAAGCTGCTCCAGGTCTGTAGGGGCAAGGTATAGACACACACACGGACGCACACAGATACACACACTTCCTTGTTTACCTGAATGCTTTATATTTGTTGTTTTCCTGTGCTAAATGTGAAGTGCAGACGAGGGCAAAGTGGAGAGAACAGCCAGGTTTTCCAGTTCAACTTGTGAACTCAAGTTGGGACTTTACACTTCTCTCCCTCTTTAACATTTTTTCTGTCTTTATATTTCCATCTTTGCCCTTAACCCCTCTTTTACTCTCTCTCTCTCTCTCTCTCTCTCTCTCTCTGGTGTGACTTACAATTGTTGCAGAGGATCTGCTACTTTGGTGATGCTTTTCTTCCTTGCCACATTTAGTCAATTCATTCAGACCCATCTCCCCCGCCCTTAATTCTACTTATCTTTTTTGGCTCGATGGCTGTGATATTTTTGGCTAAAAAAGCAACCACATCGTCGCCATGGCACTTCAACTCCTCAATGCTGTTGTGATTAACTTGAATTCAATAGGGTTGAGTATGTTGACCTGTGGAACACTACACAAATTTGCATTGACACTCGCATGTAAGCAGTCATAGGCACACACTTCTCATGACTATAACTATAACCATGATGACAGTAAATTGGAGGCTTTTGTGGCTGTTGGATGAACTCCCCTGGCAAGTCAGGAGCTTCACAAATAGCTTGGCCAGTAGAAGCTCACTGGCCGTCAGTGCATCAATGAATAGCAGCAGCAGCAGCACCAGCAGCTAAAAGAAGGCCTAATCCATGCTCCACTCGGAAGAAGGTTTAACCGACAAATAGATTTGATACAGTGACTCCGCCAGCCTGTGTCCCTGTTTTCTGCAGGGCTGAATAGTGTGGGAGAGGAAAACTGAAGCTTATGTCCCCATGACTGAAGAATGTGAAAAGCATGCAGCTGAGACTTGATAGAGCTGTGGCCCAAACAATAAAGATAGGTTTATTCTGGGCAGAAAGTGAGGATAGGTGGCAAAGGAACAAAGCTGCTTATGTTGGTTCACTGTGGCTTTGAAATGGAATCCACTGAGAATAGGAGTTTCTGCAAGTTCTCTGAGCTTCTCCATATACCTTCATGGGTCTTTATAGAGTACACTTCTTTACTCCTCCTATGGGTCACATAGAAGGAGCTCACACTTGACTCCTTCTGTGTGACTTGACTCACTCCTGTAATGTGAGGCATTCCCTTAGTTTGAGGTGTGAGGTTGGTGTTTTTATGGGCAAAAAAAAGGTGTTGATTTTACATCAATGCAGTGCCATCTATTTTTTTTCTTTCCACTGTCTTGGCATTTGTAAAGCACTGCCATCTGAGGATTAGAACCCAGGCTTAGGTAGAGTGTTACATAAGAAGTACTTACAAGGTGCTAATTATTCTTCCAGATTAAATACTTCTTCTAAACTAGACAGGAAGTGAGAACCTAATGGCACACATGGCAACACTTGAAATTTCCAAGCTTATTTTGGTTGAGCCTAATTCATATCAATAGGATTCTTTGTGAAAGAATACAAAAGCCAATAGTCAGGATCATTAATTCTCTCTTGTCTGTATTGTAAGAGGCACAGGCTTTCATCAGTGTCCATGATTAGATCAGAACAGGAAAAAGTGTGTCATTGTGAGAGAGGTTATTTCCAGTCTCTCATGTCATCTATG
Organism: Percina caprodes; assembly: GCA_013375575.1. Classification (NCBI taxonomy): domain Eukaryota; kingdom Metazoa; phylum Chordata; class Actinopteri; order Perciformes; family Percidae; genus Percina; species Percina caprodes. Next base: position 30,121 of record JABXJD010000535.1, on the reverse strand, counting down.
TTTTTTGGAGCGCCTGACAACATTCTTTTGAAAAGACTGGTACACTATCTTGAAATTATGATACACCCTAGGCCAGCCTAACAAAGCATAGTAGGATCTGAAAGTGCAAGACTTCAGCCAAACAAGATTTGTGTTAATATGTCTTGATGTCTGACTGAAGAAACTGAACCTTTGTGTTAATCCGCAGCTGAAAACGGTATTCTACAAATGTACTACTCCTATTGGCATAACATTTTACTAAAAACTGCAATGGCCAGCTGTTTAAGGAAAGAACTAAGTCTCTTTTAAATGGATACTACTTTATAGAATTGCAATCCATTTTATTTTTTTTTATGTACATGTTCTGTAGGAGCGACTGGTCTCAGCAGTAGGGCTGTTACCACGGTTTCCGCATTACCGCAAAACCGCGCGGCCCTGTGGTGCCTACCGTAGGTCTGAGCTTGTCACTGCCATCACCGCAAGAAAACATTGGCTTGCACTAGGGCTGGGACGATTAGTTGACGTCATCGATTACGTAAATTCGTCAACACAAATAAAATAACATGGCTGCCTCCAGCAACGGCGCCAGTATGGTCTTTGATGTGGTCTTTGATAATTGCCCAAACAGGCCAGATTGTTTCACATATCTTTTGAGTCCTTTATGACGGCCCACGTATTAAAAAAATGTGGGTTTAAATCGGGTTTGGGCTCATAATTCCCTTAGAAAGGAGAGAGAAAAAATTGCTTGTTTTTTTTATTTTTAATTAAAAATATAAATAATTATTTGTGTATTCCTCCTGAAAATGACTTGAAATGTTAATTTGTTTTATTGTTGGAATTATTTGATACATCTGAGTTCACATGTTGGTAAAATTGTACTTTTTTACTATAAGATTTAAGGTAGAAGAGCTTGGATGTTAAACAAGAGCTTATTCAACACATGTAGTTAGCTAAGTTTTAAGCAAATTATTGAGCATTGAGAGATGGAATACTGCACAATACTGTCGGTTTTGGTCTTTTCATTGGGTTGGTTGACATTAAGAAACATTTTCAACAATTCCAACTTTCTTTTTAAGAACAAATTTAGAAAGAAAGTGTGATCAAATAAATCGTTTGGTGTTTCCAGTGTGGTTTCCAATAAGGATTTGATCCTCAAACGGGAGGAACCATGAGCATCAGTAGCTGACTGGGAAGAGAACTAGCTTCTCTGCATTCTTGTGCATCCTGCCAGACATCTGGACGCTGTCTCCTTTACGACCTGCAACTTGAGCTAATGCTCTGCCTGAATAGCATGATTTGTATCGTCAAGCTGTCACCTAAAAACCTCGCCAAAGTACACACTCTTCTTAATCACAGCATTTTCTTTGGTCATACTGGGTTTTGTTTTATGGCTAATGGATGGAACATGCTTCAAATCTACAGTAAGAGTGCATTATAGGAGGGAAACAAACAGTTGGTCTTGAAAACTTTTACTTTCATGCAATGTTTTGCAGATTAAATTTGACTTTACCCGGCATACATAATTTCTAAATCCAAAGAAATGTGTAGGCCAAAATGTGTTTTAGAGTCTCTTACAAGCTAAAGCTGATGTTGAAAATCACAACTGACTTCTTGAAGAGACTTAGTAATCTACCTTTGACATTTTCTCTTTTCAAAGTTACAGTAAGCTGCCCTATGGCAGACTTAGACCAAAGCCACACACTTTGGTCCAAAGCCCGAACTATCCTGCCAGTCCACACAATGGCTTAACCAGCTCCTTCTTTCTCTTTCTTTCTCCCAAAACCTCATCTCCTGCTGGCCGATGCCCATCTTTACGCAAATGAATCCATTGAACTATCCAATAAAAGTAGATGAAAATCTTTCAAACTAACCTTTGTTGATCTGAAATGAAGACAGATTCAGCAACTGCATGGCCTAATTCTTGCTTAAAACGTTTCGGTGAACTATTTTTGTAAAATATGACATTGCTTTTGGTCCGAACTGCCATGACAGTGGTTTGAAATTCTCCAGCAGCCAGACCCATGTGACCGCTCGTCCAATCAGCTGCCGGTCAGGGGCGTGGAGCATCAACCATGGATGTATTATGTCGCAACACCACGCTTCAGTCGTGTTGCAAAAGTGGATCTGAACTGTTAGTCATAGCTGCATCTCCTCGCACTTTCCCAGATGAGCTTGATTGGATTCAAGTTCTGATTCCATTGCATTCCCAGCAATAAATGATTGTGTACAAGTAGTTATGTTGTAATAAATAATTGATACTGGATAGATAATGTTATTCTGTTTACATTATGTAGCTAGCTAAGCAACCAGCTCCTCTGAATCATGTACAGCATTTTTTGATTTTTTTCTGAGCAAAGCTTTCAAAATTGGAGTCTGTGGTTTTATATTAATCTCCCCATGTGTCATGTGAACCATGTCATGTGATGAATGTGTTGAATCAGGGCTCCCAATCATTAACTAGTAACATTAACAGAGCATGACTAATGGACAAGTTCCTGTAAGCATGTGGCCATGCAGCACTAGTTATCACTAGTGTCCCAGAGGATTGGGGGGTGGAACAAACTGTTTCCCACTTAGTTACTTGACTGTATTACTCATTCAAGTATGTATGCTCATTTCCATTGCGTGTTTTCCCATTATCTCCTAAAAATGTGGGTGCGGTCAGCCGCTTCTTGAAAATTAATCAGACAGACAGTCAGACAGAAATCCTGAAGTGTTTTGTGTAACCGGGCTAAAGCCGGCTAAACCATCCCAAGTTAATATCCGAATGATAAACAGATTAATGGAGTGTGAGGTACAGTATAGGATGCCAGACAGAGGTTTGGCGTGAGGTGCGTGCGTGCGTGCGTGTGTGTGCGTGTGTGTGTGTTAGGTTTTCCCCAAATTGAGTTGAGTGGACCATTAGCAAGTCTCATTAGGCTGAATGCCAGCATGCAGAAACAGACTATGAAGAGGTCCAAGGTCCAGGTTAGAAGTCTGTACTAATAGCTCGGCATATGGAGAGATGGTAAAGAAACTGACTGTTTAGGCTCAGAAGATACAAGAGTTTAGTAACTCTGTCTGAGTTTGGAGTAGAGGATTGGAATATAAGAATAAGTTTCTAGTTTATTTCGATAGGAAGTTAGGATTAGAAGTTGGGAATTTTTCCTGTCTCAAAGTGGTGCTCATCCTGAATGTAAATGTACTGTATTTATATAGCGCTTTTCTAGTCTTAACGACTACTCAAAGCGCTTTTACATCATACAGGATACATTCACCATTCACTCACATTCATACACTGTGGCCGAGGCTGCCGTACAAGGTGCCACCTGCTCATCAGATAAACATGCACACACATCCATACTCCGATGCACACCATCGGGGGAAACTTGGGGTTCAGTGTCTTGCCCAAGGACACTTCGACATGGGACTGAAGGGCCAGGGATTGAACCACCAACCTTCCAATTGGCAACCACTCTACCACTGAGCCACAGCCGCCAATGCTGCCTTTAATTGGATTGGAAAACACTGATATACAATTCAGCACTTTTTTTGGTTGGCAGTTAGTAGATCAATGGAATATTTTTCTTAATTAGGGTTCCCTGAAGCCTATTGTAGTATTAGAAGAAATCATTACACTTTTTATTACATTTAACAATAACCTGCAGAGTAAAAGGGCAGAGGCACTATATCACACCATAAAGGCTATGTATTTAATGATTGAGAAAACTCACAAGATGAGATGTGTCCGTGTTTGTTTGATTAATCTTAGCAGATGACAGTAAGTGACTGATCATATGGTTATGTCACTTATATTCTATATCCTTAATTGTCGATTTCCGGGATTGCTCCGGTGCTGCAGGAAATTCCGCCGGATGCATGCATCGCCAAGGCTGCACGATATTAAGAAAACATCTAATTGCGATTATTTTTGACTGATATTGCAATTGCAATATGATTTACAATATTGGAAGGAATTAACTTTTTTCTTTTTTAATAATAATTACCATTTTCATTCAAAAATATACATATATTTTTTTTTTTTTTTGCAAGGATCTGTACCAAACAACAATTGTTTTCTTTAATCTGTAGGATACCGTTTGTAGGCCGGGATGTCTCTGCAACACCACAGTACTTTATTTTAGAATGGTAAGTGAAAAATGAAGTGAAAAATATTGCATTGGACTGTGGTTTACTGCTCCTCAGATCTCTGCAGGGTGGAGACAGCCTGCTGGACTATCTGTCCAATCTGAGTTTCCTCTCGCACAACTATTTTACAGCAGCTCCTTGCGGAGCTTAGCGCCGCCCATGTTGATTGTGATTGGTTTAAAGACATGCCAGTAAACCAGAGCATGTTTTTCTCCCATCCCACTTGCCACCTCTGCTACACAATTTTTGTGAACCGTTACCAGGCGTTGAATTACACTGAATAGTATTGACACAGGAGGCAAGCTGTTAGACACCCTTTGGTGGGATAAAATCTTTGGAACTAAAAGGGAAACTCCAGTGTGATCTAATCTCAGTTATGAGGCTGTGAAGACAATATGCTCCATGGCATCTTGGATGTCATACTGTCTTTCAGGTTGGTATTACAAAAGACTTGAGTGCTTTGTTAATACCTTACATGAAACAATTCATTATTATTTAAAAATGTGTGCGTGTACCTTTGTCAGCAACTGTACTGGTTAGCATGTATGTTTTAAAGTATCATGTATGTGATCAGTACCTTGCACCCTCTTCTTTGGTGCTGTCCGCACATGCTGCCTATGAGCATAAATATTAGATCTCTAATGGATGACATGTGATTGGACTGTGAAAATTAAGGCTTGTGCATTATTGTAGTCATGATGATTTTTCTTGTCAGTGGGCCTGTGATGGTCCCTGAACTTGGATTACCCCAATTATTTTGAGATATTCCATTTAAGTTGACTCTTGATAGGTTTTCCCAGCTGTGTTTTAAAGCTGAAAGATTTTGTCACCTCGCAAGCGGCAAGGAGTTTTGTCCATCTTTTGTGGGGGATGTGCAGGATATCCCTTTCAGCCATTTGTACAATTTTAAATGGAATAAAATGCAGTCTGTTATGCACACTTTTTCCTGGGTCACATTTTAAATTTGCATTCTAAAAAGGGAGGCCCAGGCTCTTGTTGTTGTCTGTCTCTGCTTTCTTTTTCATCAGGACTCTGTGTGGAAGATTTTGCTTTTAAGATAAGGGTATCAAATAAAACTAGATACTATAGGAGGATGTATAACTGAAACTTAAAGAATATGTTCTTGTTTGCACAATACCTGTTGGCATTATAATCAAAAATCTAAGCTGGGTGTTACAGTTCAGGAAATAATTAGTCCAGCTTCTTGTTGAGCTGAAATTGTTAGTTGATTAACTATTAACATTTTACGGTTATTCAAAACAATAATCATTAGTAAGCCGCTAAAGCTAAACTTGGCAGCAGCTTGAGAGAAGATGTTCAGTTGGAGTTGTGGGAACAACTCTGACTGCTGATATGACCAATGTTGCCAACTCTTTCCAATAAAAGTAGCTAATACAAGCTCCAAAAAGGATTAAAATCCCCAGATGATACCTTCATTTGCATATTAGATAATTTGCATATATAACTGCCTGCTGCTCACAGTGCAATAAGATCTGAAGAGAGAGACCTTGTGCTGTTGCCAGAAGAGCTGTGGGCTTTGATTACTCTGAGCAGCACTCATGGAAATAAATGACAAAATAATATCTCTCGCTATTCCCCTGATGATCTGCATTCGTTAAATTTGTTGCTGGTCGCTTTAAGTCGCTGAGAAGGTCTGAAAAATCAATAAATCTAGCGAGAAAGTTGCCAAGTTGGCAACAATGGAAATGACCTGCCGCCAGGTAAAATGGGAAAAGTGATGGTCAGTGTTTTTTGCCAACCTTTGTGTCAGAGAAAAAACCTCGCCCATATAAGGAATCTAATCAAATTTTTACTCTCTTATGCAGTGAAATGCCAGCACTGTAAAGGCAGCAGACAAAGGTGAATGTACAGTAAAGAAAGGATCTGAAATTGTATTGGCTTATAATCTTTTTAAAATAATATAATATACAATATCCCAATACGGTACCTTAGGAATGATATGGTAAGATATAGTTTAAAGTAGCAAAGTCACTAAATACAAGTAATACTATCCCTATCAAAAAATGTCAGTAAATAATCATAAGTCATAACATCAGTCAGTATCAGTCCTTTAATCTTTTCGAGAAATTTACCAAATTTTAAGATTTCTAGCAAACCAGTAAATTAACAGGCTACACACAGAAAAAAATGCTATTAGCTTAACAAGTGCAAAGCCGATGAAAATATCACTTTTGTGTGTGTGTCGCTCTCTCTCTCTCTCTCTCTCTCTCTCTCTCTCTCGCCTCTCTCTCTCGCCCTCTCTCTCTCTCTCGCCCTCTCTCTCTTAGGTGCTGCGCGTAAGTGTTATCAGAGACGGATAAGACAGATGGTGGGTCTAGCAATTCTTATATAATTTGGGTTGCAAACATGCCAAAGGATAGTGTTCTTGTTTTCTTACTATTAATTACTATTAATTAAACTATTAATAAGGTAGCCTAGATTTAGGAATTGTAATATAAAATGGAAAACAGGGAATAATATAGATTGTAAAATGAGGAGTAATCTACTTTGAAATAAAACGTGGTGAGTAGGCGGCCCTTATCTATGAGTCTGAAACAGCATGTTTTGTTCCAGTAAATGCTTTGCTTCTCTCTGTTTCTTTCTTTCCCTCTCTCTCACTTCTTTTTCTTTCTCTCTCACCTCCTCCTCCAGCCAGCAATGCTGCTCTCCTTCCCTCCCACACACATATAGACACAGATACAGACACTACTAGGTTCACACAAGTGTGGAGGAGGGAGGAGGAGAAAGACTAGGCATCAGAGGTAGTGTGGAGAGTGAAAGAAAAACACACCAGGGAAGAAAGACTGAGTTGCTAATAGAAAGAAGGGAATATAATGAAAGGGATCAAACCCAAAGACAAAAAATTAAGTGCTTAAGAGCTTTTTATTATAAGCTACCAGGGTCCAAAATTAACACCTGTGGTTAGTAAGCAGTAAGGCTTTCACAACCTCGAATACCACGTCCCCATGTCACTTCCGATCGGCTTGTCAAGCGGAGAAAAAAACCTGTGTTGTCGTAAACCTCCTCTTACTTACCTACAGCCAGTCAAAAGTTAGCATGGTAGCTGCTAATGCTGGAGACCCATTGATGGAACTTGAACCCCCTCCTCTTTCACTTTCACAGTGTGTGTGAAAGTATTTTGGATTTCCAGTCAGTGATGTTGCGTGTACTGTTCTCTGTTTACCATTGCACTTGCAGCTAGCCGAATATTCCTCTGTTTATAGCTTAATGTCGACAAAACCGCACTGTTGAATTTCAGCCTGCATGCACGTTGTGTAGCCTAAACAGAGCCGCTTATATTGGTTTTATTAGAGAGAGCAACAACTTAGTGGACTGCCAGTTGCCCTCTCTGCTCTCTGTCTGCTAAGACCGCTGTGCTGGCTTGATAAGCCTTATAAGCCTTCAAGGCAGCGCTGCGACCGTCGTCTTCAAGGCACCTGACCACAACTGTCACTACCCGATGTGAGTCACGCATGCGTCACTTTGCAACAAGTAGCCAATGAGATGCTAACGAGAGACTTTTGTAATGTCAATACAGTAAAAATGGACCTACTTAAGCAAGTTCATTCACTGCTGGCTTTAAGTTGGCATCAAACACAACGATGGCTGTCACTTGAATGGCGTGACATTGACGTTAGCAATCAAACAATCATAGATGGCTAAAACAATGGCTAAAAAAATAATTTCCATCTTCTGTTTGTAATGAGAAAAGTTTATTTTTATGGATTTCACAAATTTCAGTATGACACGTTATGCCTTAAACCGTTTAAATGTGAGCACGCGCAACTCACATCTGCACTCGACTCGCATCGGGCAGTGATAATAACCATTGCCTTATCCTAGTGCCTTCCTGGAAGACAACGTTGGAACCAAACACCGCTGTGCTCCAAAGCGTCTGCCCTCAGCATTGTCAGCAAACTTTGGTTTGGTTGGGGGGTTAGGGGGGGATGAGGAGGAGGGAGGGGTGAGCTGGTCTCGTTTTGTTTGAAAATACCCAACATCGCTTAGAGCACCTTTTGATAAATGTTCAAAATTTGACTATTGTGGCGGCTGTGGCTCAGAGGTAGACCGGTTGCCTGCCAATTGGAAGGTTGGTGGTTCAATCCCTGGCCCTGCAGTTCCATGTCGAAGTGTCCTTGGGCAAGACACTGAACCCCGAGTTGCCCCCCTGTGTCTTCGGAGTGTGAATGTGTGTGAGTGTTTATCTGATGAGCAGGTGGCACCTTGTACGGCAGCCTCGGCCACAGTGTATGAATGTGAGTGAATGGTGAATGGTTCCTGTAAAAGCGCTTTGAGTAGTCGTTAAGACTAGAAAAGCGCTATATAAATATAGTACATTTATTTAATGTGGTACATTGCGAACAAAGGTCAGATATTATATTGCATAAAAGTCTAGTCTAAAAATGACATAGCAACCTGTGCTTAAAAAATAAATAAACCCCCTTAAAAATCGAGAATTGAACCGTTATCTTAGAATTGAAAATTGATTTGAATTGAGGATTTGGAGAATCGGGACACCCCTAGTAAGCAAATGTTTGAAAGCAACTCAAAAGAAGAGAAAATCCAAATTTGTGTGAGAAACTGTATTGTGAGAATATTTACACAGGAGCTTAAAGTTTTTTTTGAACTGGACTTGCTGAGTTTCTCTGTTTGCTTATAGTTGGAGTAGTAGTAATAGATTTCACTTATTTCACCTATTCCATTTCAGCAATTGTGCATTGGTGCTCTGGGATTCTTTGAACAACCTCTCTCACCAAAGTGCAGCACTGGTTATGTAAGGATGGATGAGTTGATGTGGATGTAAAGGATATACCCTAGTTACATCTGCATTTAGTCTTGTACAATGGACTGATATGTGCACACAGGCCCATTAAATGTTGTCTGAATGTAAATGGACTCTCTGAGCAGAGCACTCCCTTCCCGTTGTATGTTGCCCTGGTTTTCCAGGTTTTGTTCTGCTTCTAGTAAATGCTGCACTGCCTTCACAGTGCATCATGATTGTATTGCCAGCTTAGATGTGTTTGCATGCAGAAGGACTGTACTTTGAGGACTAATATCATTATGGATGGTTTCCCCCAGCTCTTCCTCTGCCAGCTGTGTTGATGGATGGATGGATGAAAAGAGAGTGAGATGGTAGTTGACTACTACTCGCTTACTTTCTGTATCTATCTCTCTCTTTCCCACGTTAAGTCTCAACATCTCATCTCCTCCCACATGCTCTCACATTAAGTGAGGAATCAATCCTTCTCACTTCCCTTATCTCTCCCTATCTATCGCTCTCTCTTCCACTTCATTCCTGCCATTCTCTACCAATCGAATCAGCTTGCTGTAGGCACAAATGAGTATGTGCCTCTGCAGTCCCACAGCAATCATACCACGCCATCATTAGGTCTATTCTAGTGGCCCGCCTTATCCCTTTCCCTCTATAATTGGGCAAAAAGCCTCTGCCTACCTGTCAGCAGGAGCCCCAACACAAATGCTGCAATTTATTCCATACTGCCACAGGATCTATAAGCACTGTGTCGGTTATAACAATGGCCTCAGAGGAACCATTGGTCAGTGCTGTCCAGTGTCACTGCCAGGTAGGAGTCACTCAACGATATTATTTGCTCCTGTTATAATGTCCACTTTAGCAAATTAAGACAAGTAAAATGTTTTGTGCCAAATTGGGTTTAAAGTGAGGGATCACATTTGGGAGAGAACCAAGACAATTCCTTCAGTAATCAAAGAGTGTTGAGTTTAAAACCAAAAAGTGTAACAGTAAAGGAAAAGCAAAATAAAACAACATTCCTCTTACAGTTGTTTTGGTTCCGTTTTGTGCTATTGGCAGAGCTTGTGCTTTAAAGGTATTTTGGGGGGGCATTTGACTTTTATTTGATAGGACCGGAGGGGACGACGTGCAGCAAAGACATACTACCAGACGTTCTTGCAGGGAAAATCCAGACAGCTGGCTAGTCTCTGTCCAATCCGAGTTTTCTGTTGCACGAATAAAACTACAACTTTTGAATGTACACGTGATCCACCAAAACAAGTTCCTTCCCGAGGCTATTTTGCAGCGTCACCAGGACTCCGTCCGGTGCTTAGCACCGCCCATGACGATTGTGATTGGTTTAAAGAAATGCCAATAAACCAGAGCACATTTTTCTCCCATCCCGGAATGCTGTGTGGACTGGCCCGACCCTCCTCCGCAGCTCTGTGGAGGAAGGTCTGGCAAAGTGAGACTAGTGTGGCAGTAAAGTCTGCATAGCATGTAAACCCAGTCTTAATGTGTGTGGTAAATGTGCTTGATCCTGAAATGGCCTCTACTGTGCTACTATGTTTATTGATAGAAGTGTCACATACAGATGTCACTAAGTCCTTCACAATACAAGGATGAAGCAGTAGATATCAAAATACAAACAGAAAAAAAAGCATTTATTAAAAACATGTGGTTTGCGAGACTAAAAGTCTGGGGGACTTTATCCTCTTTTTAAATCTTAAAAAGTTAAACCTTTTATGCATAGGCTACATGCTGGGAGCTTTTTTATTTAAGCAATATGAGCAGGTAACTGTCTACAGTAACAACTAGCAGGAATCAAAATAAACTGGTAGTATGAAAATGTTGATCAATCAAAGTCTGTATGCATGCTCTGCACTTTAGTTGCAGTAATATAATGTGAGAGTCCGACAGCTGCAGGTAGTCCTGATAGAAATAGACCATCGGTGTGTAAGTGGTTTTATTTTTTCCCTTGAAAGTCGTCATGAGTGGGACTGGCTCACCCATTCCCTGTCTAAACTGTCACTTCCTCACGGGAAGCAGGACGTGGCTGAAATGCGTTTCCTGTTGGAATGTGAGACGGCTTCTTTGGCCCGCACAGCCCTGTGACGCAGAGCAACAGGAAGGAACAGGGTTTCCTCACTATATAATATACTGCATATTACAGCCATGTGGATTAAACCTTTACTTTTATGCAAACCTTATTGCAAGATATAACAGCCACTTTAGTTTTTAAAATCGTTTTTTGTCTTTTTCCTTATGATAAAAATGCATCCGTTTGCTATCATATCTCTTTTTTTCCTTTTTAGTAGAGTTACTGCTGTTTTGCAGCATAGGACTGATTATGAGCCAAATAGTTTACCATTAGCCAGATAGATAAATAGGCTTGTCAAATTCGCACAACACCTATAACTTTTGACATACCATGTCAAGCAATAGTCAAAATAATCTATTTCTGTTGTCAGGGAAAAGTATGGAATAGGGATTTAATGGCAGCTTATAAATATGACATGTTAACCAGCAGTCAGTCTCAAGCTGCTGTGGTGCAGTGCTGATAAAATCATTTTATGATTGCATTGTTATGATCGGCTGTATTTGCATTTAAAATGAGAGATCAAAGAGAAGGTTAGAGGCGAGATAAAGTTCCTCTGAACTTTACTACAACGCAGCCCCCAACTCACTGAAGAGGCTGACGTCATTGTTTTTGCAAAAGCTCAGTTCTTCCCACTGTACACACCAAGCTGCTGTTTTTAAGATTTACTCACTTTGGAAACTCTTTAGGAAAAGCTGAGTTTTTGGGTGAGGAATGCTTTTGTATCATGGACAGAGGCCTAAAATGGAAAAAGATGCACTTGATCTGCTTAATGTGCATATAGGCCTTCTCTAAGATTGAGTATTTATGACTCGTATTTGTCCTCCATACTTGTCATTTTTCATGCATGTCATATCTCCACTGCTGTCCATGTATCTGCCTATCCTCCCCTGTCTTCTTGCATAGAAGCGAGCCACACATACAGAAGTATTGAAGCAGCTTCAGTCCTTCCCATTCCTCTCCTTACTGCAGTGCTGTTCCAGCCCACGCAGAGCAGCGCCATTTTGCAAATCTACCAGCTCTTTCCTGAAGGTGGCTTTTCTCTGCGGCTCAAGAAGTCACCTGTTCTATTAGGTGATGGATAACAAGACATCCTTATTTACTTCATGGACTTGTTGTTTGTACCCTGTGTTACCCAGTGAACTTTGCATAACATAATTGAAACAAAACTAGTGAGATGTACTTGCTGCTGAGAAATATGTTAATGTTAATTATCATTAAACATTTCTGTTTCATCCCTGCCTTTCTGCCTACATCTCTGAATCTTTGTGTACCAGTATTTTGTGATACATCAAATAGGTTTTCTTGTGGAGTAGCAGCCCAGATTTGCTTATGTATTTGTTAATTTGTATATAGAATAGTCCATATAATATATAATTTGAGGACGACAACAATACCGCTGCCTGTTACCAGGGTTTTATTTACTCTTTAGATCTTTTGATGACAGGGCTGCAGTTTGGTTTGCTCTCCCACTTACTGCATTCCTCTGCTGTTTGCTTCTCTTTTTTTCCTTTCTTCCAAAATGTTCCTTTCTTGAACTTCCCTCTCTTTAATTAATTTGTTTTTGCATGTCTCTTCTCCATCCTTACTCTCATCACCCTATCTTCACTCCCTTTACTTCTTTATCTCTATACTGTACATCAGCCCCGTGCCCGATGTTAATTACACCACAGTTCTTTTTCTCTATTATTCACCACTCTGCTATTTCTGTCACCCATACTGCTGTGCCTGCATTGCAAGCATTTTGCTGGGGTCTTCAGTGGCTGTTAAAATGAGGAGGCGTCTACCGGTGCCCAATTTAACAACAAATGGCTGTTTAGCGCCATCTGATTGGCACAGATTAGAGGGCTCTTGGTGGTGGTGCGGAGGTGGCTCATGCAGAAGACCAAGTGGCTTCATTGCTGCTGTCTGAGCACAGCTGACTGAGCTATTCGCCTAGAATGTGTTTTTACTATTTAAATTACATTTTGTTCTATTAAATGTAATTGAATGGACAGATTAATGGGTTGGAATGTTCATATGAAGCAAACTTACATCTGATTTAATGCTTTATTTCTTAACAATGTCACCTTACTGCTGAGGTCAGACCAGCCTACAAACAGATACAAGCCCTGACAAATAGGAGTGGAAAAAATAATCCTTTCTTAAATGCACTTATTTGTTATACAATTTAGCATTGATGCACAACACTTCTTAATTGTAATTCAGTATGTCAGCTGACCAGTTGCCTCTGTCTGGCTAGCTATTTTATATGTCGTGTTGTTATCATGTGACAGTGTGGATGAGAAAGAGAGGGGGGGTGGGGGAGGGCAAGGGAGTGACAAGTCACAGAGTGACCTGGTCTCGAAGAAGAACACGACTTCTGCAGTTTGGCAGCATTTTCGGGTTCCGACCTAATGAGAAGGGAGAGGTGTTTCAGTATTAGTGTTTGGTATTCTGAATGGTGTAGACACAAGCCATCAGTTTGGTGACACCGTCTGAGCCTTACGTCATTGTTTTTAATTAGTCATGGTAATACCGTATACTGCGGTACAATAAGAATGAGGTTTGACAGTATCAACATTTAGATACTTCTCTGATACTCTCTATCTTTTTGCTAGTATCACAACTATACTGCGTATTAAAATAGTGCAACACACAGCTACTGCCAATTCAGCCTGAACTTACCCTTCAAACATGATGCCTGCAGTTTGGTTAGATTCAGTTGCAGTTTATAGGCACAGGAGAGCAATGGTAAATGGATTGGAGCCTCTCAAATAGGACCCTTGTTCAGTTGGTGTGTGTGTCTGAGTGCATGTGTATTTTCTTCACTGTTTACTTATTTATTGTCTTATGGAAATACCCAAGAGTGAACAAGGTGTGACAGCATGTGTTTTGCAGTAAATGTCAGCAACTGTCCAGGTGTTTCAGACGAAGACATCCCAGCATGTCAAGCTTGCAATGCAGAGATTTAGGTATTCCAATTCAAGCTACTGTAATAATTGGCAGCAGCCACACTGACATCCGCCTACCAAAAACTAGGCTTTTTTTAAGTGTCCGGTCAAAGCCAGGCGGTTACTACCAGAAGTTCAGCACAGCGCATTCATCTGGGCGGCAACCACTTCATAATACCACTACTGCTGTTATCAATAACACTTCCTCGATGTTGTCCACCCTCACTGAAATGTCTGGAGGCTGCAAGTTACCGTGCGACGGTATGAAAGCCCTGTCAGAAGCAGTCACGTGTTCCTTCCTCTCAGGTTTTGACAAAATCAGACCGGTGATGTAAACCTCACATTTTTGGCAAATACGTTTGTTTTTGTCTACTGGTGTGGTACAGGAATTGTTTATGTTGTACCTCATTTAGCAGCCACCTGTCTGGCTCATACATGTGTGCACAGCCTAAACTAAATGTGGTTGTTTTTTAATGGAGTTTTCTCAACATAATGACACGGAGCATAACAATGTAGATGGCACAATATCCCACCATCTTTCCAATACAAACTGAACCTGCACCTGCACATGCTCAATGCATATACTGTAAATTCAATGTCATTTAGATGAAAGAGAATCTTGTCACCAGTGGAACATGTTAGTTGTAAATCAGAGTAATAAAATGCTGTATGCTCAAATCAACCAGTGCAGTACAAATGGAGAGCTATATGTGTTGGCAATATTATTGGGAAGAGCAATGGAAGCATCCTGAGGATATCACAGTTCTTCAGGCCTTCATCTCAGACATTCTTTACTCAAAGATCTTTGAATGAGCAGGGTAGTAATAGTTTGGATTGAGAGGTAACGTAGTCACTATTATCAGTCTATAGATAACAGATCAGCCTGCAGGGAAAATCAATCTACCAAGCAAGCAACCAACCCCCACTCTCCAAAAATCCTCTCTGCTTGCCATAAATAATAAATCAGCTCGTCATGAGGGCAATTGGCTGTATGGACCTGATTCATCAGAGCTCACACGACCCAGATACCTTCTGTGTGAGTGGATTAAAACCAACATGATGGTGAAGTGCACAGTGGTGCAGTAATTCATAGTTATGTTTAGTTCAACAGTGGACTGGAATTGCTAAAGCAACAGGAACGCGTGTTGGTATTATAAAATTTTAAATCTTCCCCACACAAAGGTAGTATGTAATGCATGCTTTTTGGATTGGATTGCTCGACAGGTATCCCTCTTAATACTGTATGTGGTTTAAAAAAAAAAAAAAACAACGTTACTCTGTCCTCCGTGGCTGTCTACATCTAGAAACTAAGCTGCACTGTGCAGGGAACAACTCTGACTGGCACATGATCAGACAGTGGTTTACGGAGCGGTAGATGGGCATTGCAAAAAAAACAACCCGGAGCGTTCTATAAACGGAATGACGCATTCAAAATATCGCTCTATTACGCAAATTTGATCGTGGGAAGCCAAAATCGTGATTGTGATTAAAATTTGATTAATTGTGCAGCCCTAATCTGTTAAGGTGCTGTGTTACGGCTGCTCAATTATGGAAAAAAATATAATCACAATTATTTCAGTCAGTGATGTAGTCATGATAATTTAACCCAATAAATCATTGACTTCTGGAAAGGTCTTGCAATTATTGAACTTAAACAGTGGGAAAAGTTAATCAACAGTAAAATTTGCCTTAATACTATTTATTATTATTATTATTATTATTATTATTATTATTCCTATTTAAACTTTTTTGTTTTCATTCAGAACACGAGAATATAAGAGTTTACTAAATAGAAATAGTTTTTCTCAGTTATTCTGTTTTTGTGAGCCAAAATCATAATCACAAGACATCCCGACACCCACAGTGGGAAAAAAAAAAAAACACTCTTTCATATGGATAAAAAAAACAGCTAAACCCTGTGCGACTCACTGTTGTAGAGCAGGCCGAGCCCCTGGCCATTACTAGCTGTTCTTTCATTCCAGTCACTGTTCAGTATTAAGGGAATTTTTTTAGGTCTTCTTAAAGTGATATTTAAACTGTAAACATGTTCTTATACAAAACACTACAAAATGCTAGTTACTTATTGTAACTATTATCAGTCTGTCAAACTACTGTGCTCATCTCCTGCCTCTTTCTCCATTGATCAGCTCTGATAGCCACAGATAGGAGAGTGTAAGCCGTAGAATCTCACACTCGAGACAAAAAGACAACATCGGCAGTCAGCAGACTAAAGAGCACCCAAAAAGCCCCATTTTAACTTTAAGTGAGCCGGGGAGTAGACCCCCACTCCACTGCCGAGCCCTGCAGAGGGAGAAAAAAAAAAAAAACCCTGCAAAGCACGTTTATCTTTCCACACAATTACAATTTCACTTTGAAATGCTCTGAGCTGAAACCCTAACACATTGAACTGCCTGCTGCCTGGCAACTTTCAAAGAGAATAATGTTTGATTTATTTTTTTCTCCTTATCTTCCCTCTGTGTCTTGGCCTACCATTTCCTCATCTAAACTCAGACTTGCTGAGATGAAAAGCTGTTTGGCTTTCAAATGGCTGTGTAGCATTTATGAACACTAGGTCCCTACCATTACATTTTGACACATGAGTTTTGAAATACCTGTTCATTTAAACTGTTTTGTGTTGGGGATGTCATTGGTGCAGAGCAGTCGTTGCTGATGTATTTGTGAATTGCAATTCAAAACAGTTGGAACTATCATTACTAATTTGAAACATGCTGCATATAGCTTATATTCAATGAAGTTTGGTTATGAAGTTTAGGCTTTCCCATATACACTGATAAGATGTTTAAACCAGCTGAAAACTGAGACACTAATGCCACTCAGGCTGGGAGAGATGACTTTGGTGAGAAAATAATGTGATGCAACATTCCTCATCATCTGGGTCCTTGTTTTTGTATGTATTATATGTATGACACACTGAATGCTTGAGTCATAACCTGTAATGTTTCCATATCTTTTGGTCCTGAGGCTCTGTGTGTTACCTGCAGTGGCTCTATAGCATATCTTGCCTTAATGGTCACACCTATGCCCAGCAACACTTTGGCAGCAGGTGTTTGGGAGGACAGACTGTCAAAGTTTCAGTCAGTGTCTCTCTTTCTGTTTATTTGTAATTGCCATTTTACCATCTACAGCTTCTATTGCACCCCCAGCCATCCAAGAAGGGGGATCTCTTTTTGAATTTCCTATTGAGAGGTCCCTTCCTTTTATTTTCTTAATGTCCAAATGCTTATGGTTCCTCTTTGTTTCCTTTAGAGAGCTTGGGCTGGGTCTCAAACTGTTGTATGTGTTGTCTGGATTTACAACGAAAACAAGACATGACTTGACTTGACTCACCAGTCGGTGTAGTAATGCTGTCTGTCTGCAGAAACAGGTGTATAATCCATACTTCTGTCATTAAAGAACTGCTCTGTGATTGCAAGTTGGTGATCTTTGCTAAACACACGCCTGGAAATAACTTTGTTTTCTTCAACCACAATAATGGCTGATTAATGACTACAAACACACACACACACACACACACACACACACACACACACACACACACACACACACACTCTTCTAAATGTTTTTGTGCCCTCTCGTTTCAAGAATCTGTCTATGACTCTGTCCCCTTTCATTGTTTAAGACTAGCTTCTTTTAGTCAGTGTGTCCGCTCTGTAATTTTCGTGTGTGTGTGTGTGTGTGTGTGTGTGTGACTCACTGTGCAATGGAGCATATTCACACAGTGCCCATACTGGCACACCTGTGCTGCTCGACAACAACCTTAGATTGTAGCAGCCATAATTGTTTTTAAATAAGCGCAAGCCGTATACATGGGCATGTTACCGGTTTCAAGGTATACAGCGGTTTGAAAAAGGTTTCAAAACCACTAACATTTTCTATCATATCGGTCCTGTGGTATGATCTGTTTTTTATAAGTCGTGAAGGAAAGAAATCAGTTTTGAAATCTATCTCCCTGCCTGTTTAAATTGTGTTCGATGTAAAAAAAGAAGTACTTATAAATCCAACACAGCAACCAACAACAAAAATCTACAAGCACTGCTTGTACAGTGCTTTATAGAAAAGTACTAGTACAAAATTTAGGTTTACATCTTTTTAGGTCCGTCTTTAAGAATGCATTGGAAGTAGAGCTTGAAAAGAATCTAATCGCGTTTTTTATTTTTTATTTTTTTTCTCACCAATAATGTGATTTAATATGCGTTTTTATTTTTTAAGATCTTTGTCTTCTGTATTACTCAACAAAGATAGCAATAAATCATTGTATAGTAGGAACAACACAAGATCACATAGATGGATAGACCAACTGTCTTTCTGCCATTTTAAAGTAACATTCTTTTCAGCACAATTTACGTCCATATAAAATTGTCCACTAAACTGACTCTCATATTACCAGATTTGTTTCTTTTCTATCAAATGCTTGATAGCATATTACAGTAACGCTTTCATGTTTTAGTAATGTGGTGCTTATCGTCCTTTTCACCGTTATCTCCAAGATGCACTTAAGTCCCACTGTTTCCAGTTGACTGGACCAGAAGACAAACTCAGCAGTGTTGCTACATATTTACCAGAAGAATCAACATCATTTAGACACTGCTAAAGGTAACTGAGTATCTGTTAGTGTAATTGGTCCTCTGCACTGCAGAGAGGCCCGCTCTGTCTGTCTGTCTGTCTGTCTGTCTGTCTGTCTGTCTGTCTGTCTGTGTTACCCAGTCTTCAGCTGAGAAAGAGAAATGCACTCTGCAGGTAGTTATTTGAGATATTCTTTTTATTTACAAGAAGCCACTTATCAACAGCTCCAAATTCAGTGTCATTCATTTGTAAAGTAGGCTAATGCACATTGTATTGTGGGGAGCCCTCTGATTGGCTGTTGTGGCTGCGCAGAGAACGAACTGTCTTTCACCAGTATACGATGAAGAGGAACCATCACCGCACTCCACTTTCTTCTCAGTGTTTATGTTACTTGTAACTCACTATACCTGTTGACCTTTTTACTGCCCAATCCTACATGGGAGTTTATTTGAAGAAACATGGCGTTTTAGTTAACACTGGTGTACTGGTGTTTGAATAAATGCTGCTTTAGTGCAATGCTTTATCTTTCATTTGGCATTCAGGGGATTTCAGTCTAATCAAAGGAGCTTTGAAAATAATGGTAAACCACAGGTCTACATTGGGTTGGGGGCATGTGTCCCTCTGAGGAGGTTCATCCATATTCATGCTCTTTCAGTTGCACAATTCATCTCTTTTAAGAATTAAGTGTTTCATTTTTATCAAGCCAAGATGGTTGTATGTCTGAGACTAAAATTGCTGCTTATGAGCCTTAAGATATATTTTACAGTACTTATGATCTCCATCAGGAAACCTAAAGGCCACTTTGGCCTACTAAAATTATACTCAAGAATACCCATCTAAACAAACATTGTTAAAGTAGAGGAGATACTGTAGTGGTGGTGGTGGTGGTGGTGGTGGTGTCAGACGTACTGCCCTCAAAGCAGATGTTTATTAATGAGCCAGTTCCCCCACTTCCCAAAAGACATTTACTTAAAGAACTTGTGGCATTAATCTATGCAGATAGTTTTTATGATGAGATGTCTGTGACATTTCTGACACAACCCCAAAGTATGGGAGTGATTTGAAAAAGTCTTAGTGCTACTTAAATTACTGAAAAATTAGATTTGAAAAATTCAACAGTAATGTGTTGTGTTTTGAGAATCTTTTCACAGCGAGGTATGTGGGAAGGAAATATACACACTCAAACATTTACTGTACTATTCCCTATATCCATGTTGATACACAGTAGTGTGGAAGAGAGAGGTCATGCACCATTATGGACAAGCCAGCAGACAAACGCATGCAAATGGAAGTCTTTCCTCAGCTCTTATATTAACTGTGGAAGACAATAGCAGTTAAATCATTTGTTTTATTGTTTAAGATGTTGATTTTATACAGTTTCATTTTTTTGTACATATGGTTCTATATTACTTTAACCTTCTAGGCCCTTCAGGGGAAATTCCACATTGTGTGGGCTGTTCAAGGTCTTTTACAGCTTGTGTCATGGCTCCTTCTGATGTTATGAAGAAATATCCAAACAGAAAAGACATGTTTTCCTTGGTGAAGGCAAGAAGAATTGAATCCTGAATTGTCTGCAATTTTACAAGGTTTTCTGGAATGATGTGCAAATACTCCAAAGGAATAAATGTCATGGCTTCAACAATTTAGCATTGCCCTTTCCTGAATTTTTAGACATGTAATAGACTTATTGAAAAAAGGTCACAACCAATGCTGCAGTAGTTTGGCTTACCGGATGGACAGTGTGGCTATGAAGCCATTCTTCTCTACTTCCAGTGTTGATTTTGCATGGGCACCGTCACTACGTCCAGGTCTTAGCTGCACCCAAGACGATTGTGATTGGTTTAAAGAAATGCAAACAAGTCATGACATGTATTCATTTTGAGTATGTGTACATCATTCCTGAAAACCTTGTAAAATTATAGACTCTTCAGTATTTAATTCTTCTTGCCTCAAAATTCAAGAAAGGGCAATGCCAAATTGTTGAAGCCCTCTTTTAAAAAGGAAGCCAAAGCATTTGACTTGTGCAGCCAGAGCATGCCTGGCAATGCAGGGCTTGTGCAGAGACTCACTATATATCGACATTTATTCACTGTTATGGAACAAATGCTGGCTTTGACAATTCTCTGATGCAGCTTGATCTTAGACCATCACTGCCTGGTAAATGTCAAATGCATTATGAACACCAAATGCCTTCCTGTTTGTAACAAAGGATTTGTAGCCCAAGATGACGAGCCCTGATGACAACAGAGTTGTTTTGGGCAAAGTTTTCTACAGACCAGACAACACTGTCAATTTTCATAGACTGTAAAACTCTAACTAATAAACTGATATTGAAGTGGAAAAATTGGTCAGCTTTCCCATCAAGAAAAATTTAGCTGTGAGTCACATCATTGGCTGTAAGTGGTCTACTGTGTGACCTACACCTTTCATGAAATAAAAACAGTAGTTTCCCATTGTTTTAATAATAATAATAATAATAATAATAATAATAATAATGGTGTCTCTTTGAGTATCTGAAATAAAGGTACAATTTGATGCTTTGGAACGCGTGATGTCGGATGTTCTCTAACTTGATCTATTTCCTTTCTGTCTATCCTCTTTCTCTCTCTCTCTCTGTATTATTTTCTCAGTTCCTGGGTTGGTCTTGTCCAGACTGAATTGAGTTCTCGTCTAGTATGGTTGCAATGAAGACTGCTTTTTAGAGACTTCAGCTGTGAAAGTTCACCAGTACACATTTCTTTTCATCAGGTTTCTTCAAGGTACAGAACATTGTTTTTTTCTTTTAAATAATACAAAGTGTTTATTCTTCTATATAAGTTATATTTAACCTTTTTATATATATTCCAGTATTTGATACGTAAAAGTTTAAAGCTAGTCATCTTTGTCACATTTTAAAAGCCTTAGGGTATTGGTGAAATTCTACATGCGTACTGTGAATGCTCCTACTTCTGTTATTGACAATGTTTTAATGTTATTTGTTGATCATTGATTATTTAACATTGAGTCCTATTCATGTTTTCTTTTTTTGGCTCTTTCTGCAGCATCAAATGTATTCTTGAAACTCTCATCACTTCAGTCAGTGGGCATTATGTTGACCATAATCTAAACCCATCAGCAACCCATCCCTACCTTTTCTTCCCATCTCCCCTCCCCACACCCTTTCCCATCTCCATCATGACCAGTCTGAAGCGATCTCAGACAGAGCGCTCGGTCGGGGGCTCAGTTCCGGCTTCTGATGAGTTTTATACCCGCCGCCTGCGATTGCCCAATGGAGGGGCACCACCACCCCGCAGTGAGAGCGCCCACATCTCCTCTTCCTCGACCACTGGCACCAACCCCGGCGTTCCCAAGATGGGGGTTCGTGCTCGTGTGGCTGATTGGCCCCCAAGGAAAGATGGGGGAGGAGGGGGTGTTTGGCATATCACTGTGGAAACAGACTCCCCTAGCTCTACAAACACCACTAGCTCTTCAGGATCAGGAAGTGGAGATAGAGAAAGACTTGGAGGAGGGGAGGTGGTGGTGGAGGAGGAGGAGTGGGAGGTGGTGGTGGTGGAGGAGGAGGAGGAGTTGGTGGTGGCAGTGGAGGAGGAGGGGTGTCAGCCGTCACAGCCCACAGCAATCTGTCAGCCAAGCTGGGCCACCTGATAAGCCCACAGGACTCATCCATGCTGCGCAACATCCACAACACACTAAAGAGCAAGATGCATGGTAAGGGAAAGGACAATCGCTTCCTGTCACCGGATGGCTATCTGGGCTCACCTCGCAAAGGCATGAGGCGCATCCGTCAACGCAGTAACAGTGATATAACTATCAGTGAGCTGGACGTGGATGGTAATGAAGGCTGGTCATTCTCCGGGTGGACACCCATGCACCGTGAGTATGGCAGCACCTCATCCATAGATAAACATGGTGTGTCAGGAGAGAGCTTCTTTGACATGCTCAAGGGATACCAGTCCTCTGAGGCCCCTGATCAGCGAAGCCCAGCTCCAGAGAAGCTCACAGAGCTACTTACTGTGGCCCCGACAAAACAGGCTGCTCTGGACTTGCCAGATGGACCATTAGGTCCAGCCAGAGGTAGTCCTGCCAGCCGGCTGAAGGAAAGAGAGAAGCACTTGAAGAGGAGGTCAAAGTCAGAGACAGGTGGAGAGTCAATATTCCGTAAGCTGCGCAGTGTCAAGGTGGAGGGCGACTCATCGAGGGCTGGCTCAGATGCTGAAGATGGAGGTAAAGGGGATGAAAGTGGCCCACCTCCCAAACCCTGGGCATGTCAAAAGGGCTTTGCTCATTTTGATGTCCAGTCTCTACTCTTTGACCTCAATGAGGTAATCCATAGTCGGCAGTCTGGGTCCAAACGCAAGAACACCACTACCGGGGCCTCGGCTGCTGCTGCGGCCTCTGCTTCGGCCACATCCTCCCTCTCCTCCAATCAGAGTGGAGTGTACGGATCACCCTGTGGTTCACAAGAGGAGCTGAGCAAGGAGGGGACAGGAGGAGGACACGGTATCAGCCCTGTCTTGGACCCTGGTGATGACAAGAGTAATGACCTGGTGCTCAGCTGCCCTTGTTTCAGGAATGAGATTGGTGGAGAGAGAGAGAGGAACATCGCTCCACCTAAACAGGTAAGTTTTGTGCAAGAATCTATGATGATGAAATTTTTATAAAACATGTATCTAAATACGGATACAGGCACTCATTTTTAAAGAGGTGACTATCTGGGCTTCCATTTTAAGTCTAAAACTGCAACCTGCAAGTCTTTCTGGCCATTTTGAGACCACCAAAATTGAAGATAACTTAGAAGTTCTTTACTAAATGTTAAAAATGCACTAAAGATTAAATGTACATTAATAAAATAGTTGTCCGCTTACTTGCCCTTGTCTTCCATCCCCCAGCAGGGCAGCATAGGTAGTGGTGGTAGCTCAAGCAATTCTTCTGGAAGTACAGAGGAAGGACCTTTGGATGCCATCCTCACTACTCATTTTACTAACGCTGGTGTGGCTGTGTTGGAGGCTGCCAAGGATGGGCCAAGCCAACATGCTGACAGGTCCAAACGTTACATTATGGAACATGTTGACCTCGGCACCTATTACTACCGAAAGTACTTCTACCTCAGAGGTGAGCAAACTAGGATAGTCTGGGCTAGATTCCTAGTTCTTGATTATTGATAACGGTTTCTACTTGTCTGGATTGTAAGTTGTAAGCCCTAATGCTATTGACTGTATACTGTATATTTTTGATGATCTTAAAAAAATATACCCAGAATTGGCAAAGAAAATGGCATTTTCTGCTAACAGCCAAGCTTAAATCTATTTTGATAATTGACACATTTCATACAAATGGAAATGTGTGCTGCATTTTATGGGATGCCGTTCACATCATGAAATAAATAAATGAGGCAATTAAAAACAAATATTTGTAAATATTCACATTGAAATTAATCAATTAGTTAAATAAATATATTAAAGATTTTACTTAATTATTTTAACGTTTTATTTCCTAAGTCCACTTTATTTCGAGAGACTTTTATTTCATAAGTCCACATTTATTTATTTCCGTGGACTTCTATTTCCTAATGCCACATTTATTTGTTTGACCTCTTATATGCAAATCAGGGGGCGTGGCTATCTCTCACATTCAGAACAAAAAGGCAATAAAAAGCCTGACAAAGTGAGAGTGCACTACAATCTGCAGCTCGTGTTCTGTACCCAATGCACAGTCACTTATTCCGGGGCAACTAGACCACCAATTACTGCTGACCTGCGGGTTGACACAACATTAGTTGAGGCGTTGTTAAGTGAGCTAGCAGGAAAACAACTGCTCTAATACACATTAAACTGAACCCCAGAATTTACCCCAGTTGTACCCCAGAATATAGGTGACTTTGGGCTGGGTACAGAACACTGCCAGTTGTTTTGTTCCGTCAGGTCAGTGCTAGTTGGTGGTTCAGTTACCCCAGAATATGTGAGTGGGCGATGGGTACAGAGCCCCGCGAGCTGCCGGTCCATGGCTCTGTTCTGAATGTGAGAGATAGCCACACCCCCCCGATTACATATAAGAACTATGGGAAATAAATAATAAATAAATGAATGTGGCATTAGTAAATAATAGTCCACGGAAATAAATAAATGTGGATTTATGAAAGAAAGTCTCTTGAAATAAAACACTGTGGACTTATGCAATAAAAGTACCATGAAATAAGTAAAACCCTTTTGTTTAAATGACTATTTAACTAACTGATTCATTTTTATATGGATATTTACTAATAGTATTTACTAATAGTTTTTATTTTATTTTTTACATGCAAGGGACATTAGAACCATAGAGTTGACCTTTAAAATGGGTAAAATGGTAAAGTCTTCCTTTTGAATTTTCCAAGTTCTTTTCCTTTCTGTAATTTTTTCTTTTTTTTTTTCATTTTCTTTCACATCATCCTTTTCTGTACATCCCTGCCTAAAATCCCATTCATACTCACTCCTAGAACACTGGAACTACCTGGGGGTAGATGAGAACCTGGGCCCAGTGGCAGTGAGTTTGAGGAGAGAGAAGTTGGATGAACACAAGGAGCATGGCCAGCAATACAACTTCAGGGTCATCTTCAGAACGAGTGAGGTACATTAAAATGGCTACCTGGACTTGTTAAACTTTGTATACTGATATACAGTATATATTGTGTTTTTAATTAGCTTGGTTATTTTATTGTTGTTGTTGTTGTTATTACATTATTGTTTTTAATTGATCTGTCCATTCACCAGGATATACTGTATTTGTAGCTGTTCCTTCTGGAGCCATGAATGTTAATGTTCACAAATGTGTCAATATTTAGTACACTCTTTACTGAGTGATGTTACTGAGAAGCTCTTATGAGTTGTGTAGGAGTAATATAGGATCAACGCCCAGCCTTTCTTACTGAAAAACCCGGTTGGAGGAAGACATTATAAAGGCTTTATCTCAAGATTGCCAGATATGGCTCAAGACCTTAGATGTCACTGCCTCCATTCGTCAACTCCACCTCAAATTATTGCATGTTTGATGTAATTCGAAATATATTTTCCCAATTGTTTATTCACAATGCTCAATATGTAGTTCACAGTGATCGGATAATTTGTGTGAATTCCCTCTAGGCTTTGCTGCCATCCCCTCCTATAGACACAGTAGAGCCAGAGATACATGTCCCATTCTCTGTGCTGAACGCCCACCTCCCATCTTTGTCAGCCTTTATCTGTGAAGGACTGAGCTGTGCCATCTCGCAGCTAAACGAGACTAAAATAGCTCCAACGGTATTTGCGTAGAGAAGTGAAAGCATTGCTCTTGTATTGAAGAGCACCATGAGTAATAGCCCTTCCAATCTCTTGGGATGACGCACAACCTACTGTGCTGTGTTTTCCTCTATTTTCTTCCCTTCTCTCAACTCCCTCTCTAATTGCTATTTTCAGAACAGGGAACTGGGCAGGTATAGATATATAAATGTGTGTGTGTGTGTGTGTCTGTGTGGGATGTAGTGGGATGCACTGATGTTGAAGAGATAGGACCAGTGACCACTGATGACAGCTTTGGTCATCTCTTCAGTGAGAGTACTTCTCTTTAGCTTGTTTAAACCCATGGGTGTTGGCACTAACCTTGAGCCTACTGAACGCTGAAGACACATAACATAAAAGTGATTCTTGGGAGCCACGGGACCACTACAGATATCCAGCTGTATTTATTTGTTCATAATGGATATTCAGGTCCTGGTCCTTCTACAGTCCTCATGATTTATTCATGAATGTCCTCCTAGAGTTTGTTTTAGCCTCGATCCTAAGAGTCTTCATAGCTTCCTGAACCAGACAGTTCTCCACACTTTGTTATCCTTGCACTAGCAGAGAACAGGGTTTGGCAGAATCAATTTCTAGCCTGGAATTTGTAGAAAAAAAGACTGATTTATCTTTAACGATCTTGATCCATGATGCATTGATGGCCATGATTATCTTTTAAAAAAGCCCTCTTATGCTATGAATTGAATTTAATTACACAGACCTTGCAGTTTTCCAAACATAATATTAAAAATCTAGTAGTTGGAACCGATACAACTAAAAGTACACGCTACTTGAAATGAAAGTCGATACCTCCACAAAAGAACAATAATACTTTAACATTAATTTCTTTATTTTCATTATAAAAAAAACATCTATAGTAACATACAAAAGTGCATACAATATAGATTTACCAAATAGATATAATAAATATTTAAATAACAGTTGAACATTTTAAAAACACAACCATAGTGGCACATTGCCTTCAAAATATAAATGAAACAAAACTATTACAAAATCACAAATAATTAAAAAAAAAAAAAAAAAAAATCAACTTTTACCACTGTACTCTCCTGGTAGACATCCTTCTCTGCCTGATACTGGAAAATAAAGACCGAGAGAGATATTTTAGTTATTTAAAAAAACTGACAATTACTAAACAGATGCTAAGGTGCACTAAACGCTCGCGCACGCGCACACACATTATTAAAAACTGCAATAATGCAATAAAAACTGCAATAATCGCAAACATTCCATGGAGTGTAATGATAGAAGGTTTCACGGCAACAATGCCAGATTCCTCAAAAACATTTAGAGCCTGTGTTTCAGGATAAGGATTAGAAGTTTTACAGTTTGTATATGATGTTAATATGACTTAAATGTTACATTAAATTCTTGGAAGAGATCAGGATGCCGTTTCAGGTGCTTCGCCAAATTTAAGGTGTCTTTTTGTATGAAATGAACGATGGCATCATTTGCACACTGGCTTCAGAGCATCAATTACATGTCCATCGTCATGTTTTTACACTGATCAGTGAAGAAAAAAAATAGGAAATGACTGTGGCATTGTTGTATTTTGGACCACTCATCTTATCTCCAGCAGCGCAAGTTTTTAATAGTATGTCACAATGTTTTCACTCAAAGACACAACTGTAGACCAAGACATGACATGTCACCAAATATATAATGATTTACTCAAGCTTAATCATAGCATAATGAGTCACCAGATAGTGTACATGTGAAATTACAGTATAGTATACTATACTATGTATTATTATTATTTGTACTTGCAAGTAATTTCCACAGTTTCAATGCGAATGAAAAGAACTCAAGCAATCAGTGGTTGTCCTGACTCTTGCATGTCCTATTTTCTTTCTTTCTTCCTCTGGTTGTCTTGTCTCCAGCTGAATACCCTGAGGGGCTCCATCCTGGAAGATGCAGTACCTTCCACATCCAAGCATGGTCTAGCTCGAGGCCTGCCCCTCAAAGAGGTGTTGGAGTACCTGGTGCCTGAGCTCAACGCACACTGCCTGCGCCTGGCACTCAACACACCTAAGGTCACTGAGCAGCTAATGAAGCTGGATGAGCAGGGGGTAAGAATACTAAGTGCTGTGTAACTTCGATTGTCTCCTTTGATTGTTCACATTGGAAGAATTTCTTTTTATTACTGCTATCCATTTAGTAAAATGACAGTATTAGTCAGACTTCACACTGTCATAATCGTTCCTTAAAAATATGATCCATTCAGCGTTATTGATCTTTCTTTTTTTTTTTTTTTTTTACTAAAGACACATTTCCGAGACATTATCCTTGTGTGTTTTATGAATCATTTTATGTGTAGGTGTTAAATTTTTCAAAGAGGGAGTTCTCATTGTGGAACAGAATTATTTATTGGTTTTATTTTTTACTCACGCTTAATTTATCTATTCACTACCACATGCTATTATGTGTAATTTAAGTAGAGAAACTCCCTCACATATCAGCCCGCATGCACAAACACACCTCAACCTAAAAAAGAAAGAAAAACACATAACAAGCCCTTTTGATTTTCATGCTCCCTAATG
The DNA here is from genome assembly GCA_013375575.1 of Percina caprodes. Taxonomy (NCBI): domain Eukaryota; kingdom Metazoa; phylum Chordata; class Actinopteri; order Perciformes; family Percidae; genus Percina; species Percina caprodes. Next base: position 1,799 of record JABXJD010000535.1, on the reverse strand, counting down.
CAATCATCAAAAGCTGAACCTCTGAAAATGTCAACATGATTTCTCTGGAAAATGGCACTGCGATCACTGCAGTACAACCCAAGGTGGTTATTCTTGAAATGCCAACATGAGTTCCCCCTAAAATGTCAACATGGTTACTCTGACATGATTTCTAAACAGTAATATATACGTGTTTCTCCCTTTTTCACTGCAACAACCTTGGTTTTCTCTCCATAGTTGAGTTTCCAGCGGAAAGTGGGGGTGATGTACTGTATGGCAGGCCAGAGCAGTGAGGAGGAGATGTACAACAATGAATCGGCTGGTCCTGCACTGGAGGAGTTCCTTCATCTGCTGGGGGAGAGGGTTAGACTCAAAGGCTTCACCAAGTACCGGGCCCAGCTGGACACCAAGAGTATGTACACATGCACAGAAATTACAAGTTGGTAGTGTTACTAATGCCTGATCCACAGCAGCAAACTCCTCATTGATGATCTAGGAGTCTTGTGTTTATGAATAAAGCCTCAAATGTTTGAAACGCTTTTGAGACTTCTGCTCCTCCCTTCTGGCCTTCAGTCTGCTTTAATCCTTTTCACATCCTTTCGCTGTTTTTTTAGTTTCCTCGGTTTGCACTGCCTTAAAAACAAATGTTCCTTTAATTTCAGACCGACGGATGCTGGTGTCAGATTGTTATATTGGGGACACTGATCCACTATGTGTTCTCCTCTTCTCTCCTTGGCCCTACCACCTTTGCATTTGCTATAGACCGGATGGAAGTCTACATCATGTCTGCTTTGATATTTAACTCCATACTTTTCTTATATGAATTAAGTCTTCCCTTGTAATGCTCCGTCAGACAAAAACACCTAGTCACATTTTGCAGGACTTGTAATACAACCCTCACTAGCCTTTAGTAAATTAAATACAGGCATGCAAAGCACTCCCAATAGAAGGAGTGTAATGAATTGAGGTAATCTAGCTAGGTTAAGTATGGCCTTTTAAACACCTTGTGACTGTTTTTGTTCTCTGAACAGAGCACATCAATAGACTGTGGAGGTGGTTGTTAACATGCAGTGGCTCTCTTTAGGGCCAGAACCTGTTAAGAGCTCAGGGAACACAGGGCCATCTGATCCGCATATGCAGCAGAGGGAGATGGGGAACATAATGATAATGTTTGGTTATACTTGTTCATAAATTTGGTTATACAATTCATTATATGGGAGTTTATAATTGGAATGTTTCAGAGAGAATTACTGAATATTTTGGATGAGTTTTTCAGAATGTCCTTGTTCCTGGACATGTTATAAACACTTCTCCATCTATGACTACATGGTTTTTATAGTTACAAAATAGTAAAGATGTAATACTGAATTAGTTTTGCCCATGTGAAGCCACAGTCTTAAAATGATTGTAAACTGGCAATATTTGTATATTGTTAGTATTCTTACTTGGGAATATAAGTGCTTTTTCCATATCTGAGTGTGGACCCAGAAACCGACCCTGCATGAAGAGAGGGTCCTAAGATCGGTAAAATATTGTATTATATAATTAAATATTGTTTTCCAAAGCATGAGAAATTCATATGCATTTGTCTCCCCCTCAGCTGACTCGACGGGCACCCACTCCATGTACACCACTTACAAAGACTATGAGATCATGTTTCATGTGTCTACCATGCTGCCATACACACCAAACAATAAGCAACAGGTAGGTTATTTAAAAGGCTCACAGACCCAACACACTGAAGTCTTTGTCTATGAACATTCAAAAGTTTTGCATTGTTTTTCTGTATTTTTTATTTGCAATATGAAAGTCAATATTCA